>SJYC01006140.1:0-30989 GCA_006408675.1 Madoqua kirkii
TGGGGGGGTGGGGGCCTCAATTGGCCTGGCAAGGAAATCTGGGCCAGATAGTCTGGAAGCTTCAGACAAAAACATCATCATCAAGGTGTCTTTAAACTCCTTCTTCACCCCAAATCACCTTTATCAAAATGTTTAATCTTGAACAATCAAAGCCAAAAAAGTAGAAGCTTTCTACTAGGACGAAAACCTAGAAGCACTTTAACACCAGGAAGGAAATCAGCTCATCAAGGTACCACTCTGATGACGCTGACAGGTTTCCAGTAGTTTATTCTCTGCATCCCTGGAAGGGAGGGAGATGGCAGGATTCCCCAGCCTGCTCCCTTCCACAGCAATGTGGAGGCCTGCGAGGATTTCCACAAACACTAATGAAAATGACCTTATTTCCAGTGGCCCAACCTTTGTGAGTCTTGCAGTACAGGATACAGAGAGAGAGAGAGAAAACCAGATCTACGGGTATCGACATCAAAGGTCTAGAAATTTAATAACGTTCCCATTGTTTTATTGCAGATGCAATCAACCTCTCTTTATTACTGCAGAAAACTCAAGAGCCCTGTAGAGTGCAATAAAGTGGTGTGTGTTTCGCTCTGCAATGTTTCAAAGGACCCTGATTTATAGTTAGAAACCAGGCGCCCACACGTAAACATCTGAGCTTGGTGACTGCCTTATGTTTTGCGCAAACTCTATGAGGCAGCGTGAGGCTGCCGCCACACTCTGAGAACCACCCCATCGGATGCCAGGCCTCCTTCCCTCCTGTAAACCCACATGAAGGTGTGCAGGGCAGAGAAGTGTGCACTTGCATCAGGACACGTACCATTACTGCCCAGTGCATGTGGCACAGCCCCATGACGGACACCAGTCAGTCAGTCAGGTATCTGGCTGCACTCTTACCTTAGGCTTGTCTCTGAAATACACTAGTCCCACTAACTAACTGTTTGTAGCAGAAACACTGTAAACATTTTATAGTACTTAAAAATGAATGGAATGGTCTTGGCATTCAAAAAATAAAACATTAAGTATTCATTGTTGTGGTTCTGCTTCCTGAATGCAGGCAAAAAGATACCATCCTGTTGCATGAACTGCTTTTTACTAGGCTACAGCTGATACTTTATTCCAACTCTACTTTATAAACCAACCCAGATGGAATCCCACCACACTAGTATACTGGCACCTTTGCCAAGGCTTCCAATAATCTGGAAACATTCTCCCTCACCAGCCCTCTGAAACATCTCTCCAAAAAGTTACTTTGGAGATCTTGAAACCCCATTAACTTTAACAAATTTTCTCAGACTAACAACCATCTTTCCAGAGGACTACATCCCTTTCTACCACTGTTGGCCACCTGTGTCCTGGGAAGGTAATTTCTCAGTCCTGTGTGTGATTCCACACTGTCATTTTTGGCTCTGCAATCATTTCTCTCTATATAAATGTGGCTTGCCTTACATGCTAATGCCTCTTCCAGACAGCATGGAAGAGCTTTGCTCACAGACAGTAATTTAGATTAAAAATAATAATGATCCTACTTTAGAAGATTCCATTTACTGTTAGCTAGCATGAACTTGCTGATACCTACCCAGCTAAACTAATAATAAAGCTAGCAGCAAATCATCTCTTAGACATGAAAAAAAATTGTAAATCACACCAAATGGAATAAACATAAAATGCCTTGATATATTAAACATGCATTCTGAAAGACTGTATCTTCTATGTGGTAATTCTTTAAAAGGAAGAAAGAATTAAACCAGCAGAGACCCTTCCTATGAAGAATACAATCAGTAGATCTGAATTGATCTGGTAATGTTCTTTCTTAAATGTGTCTAGCAGAGAAAAACATAAAGTCAAACCCAGAGGAAGGTCAGAAGTAGCTACGTCAGAAAGGCATTCTTTACATTTCAGCAGTGCTGGTGCTCAACCTTCCCTCTGCCAGGAGCATCACATCTTCCAGTGTCCCCTGGGCTTGTTGTCCCACATGGACCAGGAGGTGTGTCTGAGCCTCTGAGAGTACTCACCCCTAAGTGCCTGTCTAGCCAGGAGTACTTTCAAAGTCCTCAAAGAAGCTATTTTCTACTGATAACACCAGGCATCTCAACTATTTTTAAAGGACCACACCATCTAACTCTTACTGGTCCTCATCCAAGCTCCAAACACACTGCACTCTAAAGAAAAATGCTACTGACTTTTTGTATAAGCCACCAAGAGTAACAAATCTGAGAGAGGAAAAAGCAAAGCCTTTAGACATAGATGAAACTCTCTACTAAGAATTCTAAATTCTTGTTCTAAAGAACAAGAATCCAAGAGGTTTCCCTGGTGGCTTAGTGATAAAGAATCCACCTGCCAATGCAGGAGACCCAGGTTCAATCCCTGATCTGAGAAGATCCCACATGCCACGGAGCAACTAAGCCCATGCACCACAACTACTGAGCCTGTGCTCTAGAATCCTAGAGTTGCAACCACTGAGTCCAAAACTTCTGAAGCCTGCAAGCCTGGAGCCTGTGCTCCACAACAAGAGAAGCCACAGCAATGAGAGGCCCACACAGAGAGTAGCCCCTGCTCTCTGACACAAGAGAAAGCCTGCAGGCAGAAATGAAGATCCAGCACAGCCGAAAATAAATTTAAAAAGAAAGTGGACAAGAGTCCAGTATTACTGACTTGACAAGTTAGAAATGCAAAGCACAAGGATACATCTGAGGCACAGAGATGTTTCATGACACTAGTCACCTGACACCGTGAGCAAAAGCAGAAATTACCAAGGGCACCATCACAGGCAGGAATATATTCATTCCTGGTTATTCTCTTCTCTAGGAATGTAAATAATCCATGAGGAATTCCCGAATTCCAGATCACATGGATAAATGATCCACAAACAAAAATCCTAAGCAGGCAAATGTTCACTGGTTCTCTGAGATGTCGGCTCCCGTTAGGCTCATAACCCTAAAAGCAGAAGCAAAGGCCCACAGGAGGCACGATGGCAGCGCCACTCACTCAAACCTCCACCCCCCACCCCATTCCATCCTGTAGAAAATTCCAGGACCAGCATCACAGAAGGCTGTATGGAAAGGAACCTCCATAAACACCCCAGATTTCTAATTTTCTATTAGAATTATTAAATCTTCAAACTAGTTAATGAGAAAGACTAAAGAAAATAGGTCTTTGGGTGGTTTACAAATAAATTCAGATCTTAAAGGCAATTTGACACAGTTATATTCTATGCCACATTTCTTTCTTTAAAAAAAAGTTTAAGATAAAGGCAACAAAAGACTCAGTAATTGGTAACTGTCTTCTTAAAAAGAACCTTATCTTTTGATTCAAAGACAAAGCATATAATAGGTGTCATCTTTTGAATGTTGACTGCTTTTTTTCTCAACTATTTGAAAATTGAAGATGGGAGAAATAGCTATAACTAGTTGAGGTTACAGAGTATTATTGAAAATACATTTCCTGTGTAAAACAAAAACCGTGATTTAAGAGTAACATGAAAAATACTTTTTTCCTAAACATTTCATGGGAAAGCTTAGGCAAAATAAAAATTAGACCATCCAATCAATGACTCACACTCGGGCATGTGCTTCCTTATGAATCTATGGAGCACATCAACAGACAGAAGAGGGAGGCAGGCCTGCTGTAGGGAGTGTCCAATCACCGGATTGTACGAGGAAAGAATCTGGATTCAAAGACTGTTTAAAAGCAAGAAACTAGATTTCTCTGTAAGAAAGAAAAAGAAGAGCAAATAAAGAGCTTACCCTTGGCTGCCAGTTCTCGTACTGCTTCTGTAAATTTGCACCAATGGTTTCCAGAGCTTTCTGAGGACCCATGGACAGAGGATCTGGGAAAGCAATGAGAAGGAGAAAGTTTTTTATTTGTTCATTTCCTCCTCGCTAAACCTCTCTTTCAGTTTCCTCTTAGACAATTCACTTCAAAGTCATCTTTGACTAAAGACAACACAACAGAGCCTGAGGTTTACCTGTGTTTAGCCTGACTTACAGAACTACTAAGCCTCCTTGGGAGGCTAAGAAACCACAACTCTTCATCTTTCTAGGGAAAACTGGTTTTATTACTGGTCCCGTATTGTTTCCTTTCATCCACGTTTGTCTTTTTAGCACCTATGGTTCTCTTGATGAGAATGAAAGAGGAGCGTAAAAAAAAGCCAGCTTAAAACTCAACATTCAAAACACTAAGATCATGGTATCCAGTCCTATCACTTTATGGCAAATAGAAGGGGAAAAGGTGGAAGCAGTAGCAGATTATTTTCTGGGCTTCAAAATGACTGAGGACAGTGACTGCAGCCATGAAATTAAAAGATTCTTCCTCCTTGGAAGGAAAGCAATGACAGACCTAGGCAGTGTATTAAAAAGCAGAGATATACTTGCCAACAAAGGTTCACCTAGTCAAAGGCACGGTTTTTCCACTAGTCACATACAGATGTGAGAGCTGAACCATAAAGAAGGATGAGAGCTGAAGAACGGATGCTTTCAAATTGTGGTGCTAGAAAAGACCTTGAAAGTCTCTTGGATTGCAAGAAGATCAAACCAGTCAGTCTTAAAGGAAATTAATCCTGAATATTCATTGGAAGGACTGATTCTGAAGCTCCAATACTTCGGCCACCTGATGTGAAGAGATGACTCACTGGAAAAGACCCTGGTGCTGGGAAAGCTTGAAGGACACAGGAGGAGATGGCAGAGGATTAAATGGTTAGGTAATATCACTGACTCAACGGACAATCTAAGTAAACCCCAAGAGATAGTGAAGGACAGGGAGGCCTGGCGTGCTGCAGTCCATAGGGTCAATAAGAGTTCAGACTTAGTGACTGAACAACAATAACACAACTGTGTAGGAGGCAGAAAACAGTTGCAACAAATAGAAGCCATCAAATAGCTGGTCATGTCCTGTGTGTGAAGACCAACAGAGTAACTGCCAGAACTGGCTGAAAGCCTCTAATTCCTATACCCTCACTTCCACACCGTGACCTGCGGTCAGCACTCTGGCCATAGCTAATCTGTGGCTAAGACAACAGAAATGGTTTCCTCTGTAAACAGAAACAGGCCTATCCAGGAGTCACACTGATCAGGGGCAGCTCTTAGACGCATCCTCTAAAGAATCACGACAAAGACAACCGGAGGGAGGGAGTTCCAAAGGCCCACAGTGGGGAGGATGAAACCTACACCCTGTCCTCAGACTGCTCCCTCTGGAAAGCCCGGCCCCCACCTGCTCCTTCCTCCCTTGGCTGCTCCCAGGGAGGGCATGTCAAAAGCATGTGGGCACTGGAGAGAGCCGACTATGTTTCTCCATGGACCTCACCAACGGCCCTCATCAGCAGTGGCAGCCGACAGCACCACGCACTCTTCTTCCCCTGGTCTTGGATCAAAATAAAGCCACCTGAAGGAAGAGCAGCGACAGCTACAGTAGTCCATCTGGCCACGATCAACAAAGTGAGGCTATCACATCTAAACCACAGGAGTCCCTGTGGTCAATTAGTTTAATGGTTTCCTCCCAATGACAGGGAATGGGAGGGGGGAGGGGAAGAGAGGGAAAGGATGAGGACAACTGAAATGGTGCATTTAATACAACATTTACTAAAATAAACAACTAAACAACTTAAGTAAACTAAAACAAAATCCCAGGTGGATACTGCTGACAATTTTATCAATCTGACATAGGGTGAAGTAAACTTAAAACTGTAGTCCTATCCAAACAAAACATTTCTCCTGTAACGCCTTCACAGGTTTCTGCTTAATGAATGAAGGATTCATGAGAGAGTAGGCGGGTGCGTGGGTGGGTGGGTGGATAAATGGAAGGAAGGAAAAATAGATGGAAACTGGTTTGTATAAAATTTTAGCTCTTCATAAATCTTGCCTGCAAGCTCTTCAGCATAACCCTCTGTATTTCAAGATGCTTAGAACTTGACAATGACATGGACTTAGTCCAACATACCTCATAACAAAGAAGAGAAAGCTGAAGCTGAAGTGGTCAGACAACTTGGTCCAAGGTCACAAAGGTTTTTGGTGGTGCTGGCATTCAGCCAATATAAGAAGTGGAGTCTTTTTTTTAAGCTCCCATCTTCTTCACATTTACACAACCTAACTACAACATCCTACCCAATTTTCCTTCAAAAGAGCCTGCTCTCCATCACTATGACTACACTGGTCATTACATGATGCTCACCACCACCATCAACTATGGTGGTATTGGTCCCACCAGCACTTCTCATGTTGACACTATAGAGATTCCCTGCTCCCAGTCAGTTCCCAAAGATGCTACGGGGGCAGAGGGCAGGGAGCACAGCAGGGCTCACTGACTGTCTCCTCTCGACCCACCTGGAGACCAACCAGCACAATGAGTTCTTCTAAAATACTGCTTCCATGATGTCACTCCCCACAAAAGGCCTATGGTGCCTCCTGAAGGCTCCCACTTAGATAACATGCAAAATCAGCAGAGCTAACAGACTCTGTCAAAACAGGAGAGGCTTGGGGCGGGGCTGACTAGAAGGTGACAAAAGACAAGATGGGCTTCTGGCCACTGATAGTACTGTTTCTTGATCTGGGTCCACTTAGCTTGGGAAAAGTCATCAACTATACACTTGGATCAGTGTACCCTCCTATACACATGCTATGCACAGATGCTCAGTCATGTGGATTCTTTGGGACCCAATGGACTGTAGCCCTCCAGGCTTCTCTGTCCCAGGGATTTCCCAGCAAGAATACTGAAGTAGGGTGCCATTCCCTTCTCCAGAGAATCTTCCTGACCAAGGGACTGAGCCTGCATCTCTTACATTTCCTGCACTGGCAGGTGGGTTCTTTTTACCAGTAGCACCACCTGGGAATCCCACATATGCTATACTTTAACACAAATTAAAAATTTAAAAACATGCAGAACTCACTGCTCAAGGAACATCTGTACTTCTCCATAGCTTGTATTTAGTGGACATTTCCTAAGTATTTCTTCACTGAAATATAAATAGGGTTTAAACCAAAAGTCGTAATAGCAAGAGGCCCAGGCGCAGGCACAGGGTGCACCCAGCATCCAGCAGCAAGGCTCAGACAAGCCCAGCAAGCACTCCTAGGGCTGTGCCCACAACCAGCTCCTTCTCACCTCCCCATGCAGCCCCCACCCCCGATATGGCCTGTTCCAACTCCACCATGTCTGCTGAGTTCAAGGGGCCTGTCTCTCTTGTGCTGGTCTTGTCTAAAACTAAATCCTAAGAAGCATGACTACATTCCTACATATACCTCTGCACTTAACAGGTAGGTCTACACCTAACATCTGTTGACCAACTCAACTATCCGTCAAGTCCAAGTCAGATACAAGGATCAGACAACAGGCTGTGAAAACGTCTGTAAAACCAAGAGCTGCATGCAAAGGTTTTCTACCACTATTTTTAGCTCATCAACACAGGTCTCTTAATATCCACATGTGAAGGAAGAAGAAAATGCTTTTCTCTAAGAAATAAGAAAAACAAAATGCCTCCCAAATATGGATAACAGAATTCCCAAGCATCCAATGAACTCACAGCCATCTTACCTCTGAAACACAGCTACTGTTAGCTAGATGTAAAAGACATCAAGGCTAAATGACGTTCCCTCCCCTTCAGCACTCAGCTCATCTATACTCCGCTTTCAAACACTGATCCTCTCAGGTACAGAAGTGCTGTTCTTTAGCGGGATTGTTTTTAGTTTAATGTGGGGCCATAAAACAAAACAGCCTCTCCCTGCTTCCCTGAGTGTTGCCTCCCTGAAATAAACAGCATCTTATTGTCTAGAGGAACAGAGGGGTGCCATCCATGTCCACACACCCCTACTCCTGCTGGGCAAGCCACGGCTACTCGTCTTTCCCCTTCCCTTACTGGAGCTGGAACCTGGGCCTTGGCTGTGCAGCAGTCCCGCGGGGAGGGCGGGCTGTCACTGCTGGGTAGCACGGTGCATCTTCTACTTGCTTATCCTGGCACCACAGGAAGACCTAAAGGGCCACTTCCGGACACTCAGGTACATCCTCTGAGCCTCTGGAAGTAGGAATCTCCCCAAAGTGTACGGAGACTGAGGCACACAGGTACACAAAAAGGGACTGGCAAGTAAGAATCTGCCGATTTCTCAAGTTCCCAGACCCCTGATCCCTACAATCAGGGCAGTTTCAACCAGCAGTCTCGCCAGTTTGATGTGTGTCTGCAGCCATAAAGCAATGAACTCGTAATCCCCACCCAGCCTCATGCAGAGAAGCGTGGTTCTTTCCCCTCTCTTTGGGGCGAGCACACAGAAGGAACAGAGGCGGTACACATGTGGTAACAGCTCAGGTTCCTACCCAGCACCTCGGCCTGTTGGGTAGGGTGGGGAGGCGAGTGCAGGCCGAAGGTGGCTGCTCCTGGCTGTGAATAGTCCCCAAGTTGAGCCCTGTTCATGCCCCAGTTAATTGCCCTCCAGCCAAGAAGTGGGTGCCATTATCAGCTCCATTTTGCACAGGAAACTAAGGCCCCAAATGGTTAAGTGACTGCTTGAGTGAAATAACTGAGATGAATAGCTGAGGTCATGATGAGTGCAAAACCTTTGATTTCTGGTGACGGAGCACAAAATGCTAAGACCAAGTATAAAACATCAATTGGCTGCCTTCTAAACAGGAGCATCTTTTTAGGTTATTAGAAGGTACCAAGCCCTGCAAGGGGTCTTCCTCAGGGGACTCCTTTCCCAGCCATGACATGCTCTAGGCATACCATCCTGAAAAAGGCAGAACCAACTTGTCTCAAGCCTGGATCTCCCTGCCTCAGCAGCCAAGCCACAAGTTCAAGTCGAATAAATCGGAAGTCTGATGATGAAAGAAACATTAACACAGACAAAGCACCGCTTCCCACAAAATGCTTATTAACTACAAAAGGGAAGGGGGGAAGTTCAGGTACCAACTTAATCAAATGATAAGAGAGCTACATACCCAGCAATGAGATAAATTAAAGTCATGTGCCATCTGATAGGATCCACGGGGGAAGGTGGATCTCTTCCATGACACTCCTGCCAAAGAGGCATAAACAAAATGTAATCCCAAGGAACCATAGGGGACATTCTGCTAAACAGAGGCCTGTGATCTTCTAAGGGTCAAGGTCATGAAGGTTAAAGAAAGACTGAGGCCTGTTTCAGGCTGAATGAAACTAAATTAGGGACAATGTGTGAAGCAGGAAGAGTCTTTGTGACATAAAGGACCTTATGGGGACATGTGGCAACCCTGAAAATGCAACCCAAGGCTTACCTGGGAGTGGGACATCCATGTTAATCCCCTGTCTGTGAGGACCAGGTTGTCATGAAAGAGAAATTCTTGTATGTAGCAATTATACATTAATAGATTTTGAAGTGATGGAGCATCATTTCAGCAGCTTACTTTCAAATGAATGAGGAAGAAAACTGCTTAGAGCTCCAAATGCAACTTTTGAAAATGTTTTTTCAAAATGAAAATTAACATATAGGCTGCTAGACACCATTACAGATTTGCTGATTCAAATCTCTAAGACTTTCCCCCTACCTTATCCCATACTGTTGAAATCACCATCATAAGGACTTGCTTTTTAATAAAAGCCAAATGAAAAATTTTCAACTCACTAAAGGCAATATGCCTTGCTAAATTCAAAATCTATTGAAATGATTACAAAGTAGACTGCATATCTAAACTGCAGAAAAATTTTAAGACTATAACATTAAAAAATCTATTCGTTTGCTGGATTTCACATCAAGAAGAAAGTAAGGGATTCTCTGCATTTTTATTAACACTGTCCCATAAATACTGATCAAAGAGACTATGTGAGATGTGAGGGAGGGTTCTTTGATTTCTCTTTGGGGGCAAGAGTGTAGAAAGCAAAGGATCCCTAGAGAAGCTAATGAAAACCAAAGCCCCTCAGCCCGGAAGGTGCACTTCTCTTCTCAGACACCACCACCCACACAATCCCCAGGAGTGTACACTGGGATCTGGGCTGAGAAGTCTTATGTTACAAAACCTAACAGAAGAGTAGTGACAGAGGGAGGAAATAGAAAACAACTGATTAAATTCAGCTTTGACAAGGGGTAAATGAAGTGGAAACAGTCAGTGGTGGCTAATAAGAAGTCAATTCAATCAGCACAGTCACCAGGGGATGGCAGAGAGCCAAGAAAGCATCTAAGAAAACTGGCCACAGAAAACAGCTACTGTCACTGGGTTGGGAGGACAAGGGGCCTGTGCTGCAGGCAGGAGGCTGTGAGATAAAAGGCTGTCATCCTAAGATATCCCCAAACAGTGAAATAGGTAAGTAAAGTGGGGGGAAAAAAACAATTTCCCAATTCAGATTATAACAATTTGTAATTTTTACTGTTTAAAGCAGATAAAGGGAATTTCTGCTTTTGCTTAGACTAGAGAAAGCTGCAGAGAGGTGGGGTATGGATTGCCCCAATCCTACCAACAAGAGAAAGCTGAAAATTCAGTGATGAACACAAAGGAAATTCATACTGTAATGGCTTCACTGGTAAATTATACCAAAAATTACAGAAGAAATAATACCCAATTCAATACAAACTCTTCCTTGAAACAGGAAAGATGGGAAGATTTCTCTACTTGTTTAATGACACCAGCATTATTTTGCTACCAAAACGAGACAAATATGTTGCAAGATGAGAAAACTATTGACCAACAACCCTCATAAGCAGAAACACATGATTCCTTAATAGAATATTAGCAATCAAATCCAGGAACATATGAAAAAGATAAAACAAGTGAAGCTTATGCCAGAAATTCAAGGTTGGCTCCACAAGATCAATCCATATCATTCACCACATCAACAGACAGAAAAAAGAAAAGCCAGGTTATTATCTCATTAGATGTCTAGAAAACATTTGATAAGATTCAACATGGATTCCTAACAGAGACTATCAGCAAACTAAGAATAGCAGTGAACTTCAAAGACATCAGGAAAAAACTTTGGCTAGTGTCCTGTCCGTGGTGGGAGCCTAAAGCTTTCTCCCTAATGTTTTCTCTCCAGAAACAAGTGAGGGTTGTGCTGCCCCATTTCTAGTCAACAATGTGCTAAGATGCTCTGGGAGGAAGAGGACAGAACAACTTCGCCTCCTCCTGCAAAGAGGCAGGTGAGACTCCACGCTGTGAACTGAGGTACCTGCGTGCAGGTATCAGTGCTTCAGGGTTTTTTGGTTTGCTTGTTTTTTTTAAGTGTATATAACTAGTACTAGGTACCAGATGCAGGGAAAATTTAAAGGAGAAAATTATATAATCCAATAGTCATCATTTAATCAATTTTTCCTGAGACACTCTCTCCACTGCAAATGGTAAGTGAATATATCTAAAATACCTCAAAGGTTATAAACTGAAAGATGAAATAAAATTTTCAGATTTACACAAACCAATCACAGGCCTGCAGTGGACCAAGAGAGGCCTCGCCAAGCCAAGAACCCCATGCAGTGACCCCTGCGACAGGTGGTGAGGGAGGGACCTGCACTTACCAATCCAGCACTCCAAACGCGCACAAGGGGTGGTCTTGACCACATCTGGAGGGTCCACACCGACATTCAGGCACAAAACTAAGGCAACACTGACAGTCTTCATCTGGAAACACAACAGAAAAACAAATATTTCAATATGAAATTCACTGATGAGTTTACCAGTTGTTAAAAATGTTCCCAGACATACAGAGCCCTCTGCATTCTCAGCCAGTCTTCAGTCATCTGTCACCCGTGCCCCTCTTGGGTATTTCACAATTAAGACAGGGTTTGAGTCAAGCAGGCAGATGGAGGCAGGTACATGGCAGGGGAAGCTAGCTTTTCTCAGGCTTTCTTAAGATATACTTCAGAAACAATTATTTGATCAAAAGATGTAAACATTTTAAGACATTTGATACACTGTGCCAAACTACTTTGCAAAAACTCTTGCACAAATTTACACTCTGACCAGTTTATTGATATTCTTATTATTTTAAATTGTTAATTATTTAATGAGAGGAAAAAAGTATCATACTGATTTAATTTGCATTCTTTAGTATTAATAAGGCTGAATTTTTTTCCCAAACATTTGTATCGTTTATCTTCTGTGGATCTTCTACTCATGTTTATATTATCATTTTTGTTTACTAACAGTGATCTTTGCTGATTGATTTTCACAGACTCTTTACATATTAAAGATGGTGTCCACATTGTTGGTTGTAAGTATTTCCCTAGTCTAGTCTTTGCCATTGGATTCCTTCCTCTTTCTTAACATACTACAGCCCTGGGCCCATCAGCTGACACACCTTCCTCCACACCTGCTCCTGCTCAGGTCCAGGGTCTCCATGTTAGGAAAGGTCAGCCCCATCTATCCAGCTGCTCAAGCCAGAAATCTGGAACTCATCCTTCATTAGTTCACTTGTTCAACAACTTGTCCAACCCACCAGGTGCCAACTGCAGTTTTTAGAAACTGAGAACACATTAGTAAATCAAAGAAATAAAAATCCTGGGGCTTCCCTGGTGGGTCAGTGGTTAAGACTCCGTGATTCCATTGCAGAGGGCCTGGGTTCCATCCCTGGTTGAGGAACGAAGATCCCATGTGCCACAGGGCATGGTCCAAAAAAAAAAAAGAGAAAGAAAAATCCCTGCCATGAGTGGGAAGGCTGTCATTTCAAACAGGGTGGCCGTGAGGAAAACCACTTGAACCTCTGCTCCCTCCACCTGAGTCCTGAGCGCCAGCGCCCACTGTGACCACCCGTCTAGCTCATTCATCCTGCTCCTAAACGTCTCAGAGTCTGTCAACTTCACTATCCCGACTCCAAGCCACCTCCACATCCAACCTGTGCTCCACCACTTTCCTAGGACCCCTCTTCTGTCTCCCTCAGTCGAGGCTTTCAAACACATCAGCGCACTGGCCCGTTTTCAGTCAGTTCAGCATATGAACTGCTCCACATGCTATTCAAGCATGTAAGCTTCAGCTCCTGCCAAACTCCCCACTAGTGTCGGGTCTCGCCCTCAATCTTTGTCCTCAGTGCACCTGGCATGACCTCTGGGTCTTCAGACATATGGCCCTTCTGTCTGGAGGGCTCCTTGCCTGGTCTCACCAGCTCGGGCTCTCTCAGGTTCAAACTTTCATTCCTTGCGGAGGCCTTCCCAGATCTTATCAGGGCAGACCCACCCACCCAATGCCACCCCAGCATCTGTGCCTTCCTCTTGGCAGAGCCAGGCTGGTCCACATTCCTCTGTGCACCTGCAGCTCCTCCAAGGTCAGAGCTGACACACGGGAGCAGACATCTGACCCAGTGACCATCTGCTGAGTGAGTGACTACAGGGATTTTCCTCTGATATTTTCATTTGCTTCATACTTCACCCTTTTAATCCAGCTGGATGTTATTTTGGTATATGGTACCAGGTGAGGATGAGATGGCAAGATAGTATCACCAACTAAAAGGACATGAATTTGAGCAAACTCTAGAAGATAGTGAAGGACCGAGGAGCCTGGCATGCCTCAGCCCACGGGATCACAAAGAGTTGGACAGAACTTAGCGACTGAACAACAGTACAATCAGGTGAGGATTAATTTTTTCTCAAACAACTACCCAATGATGCCAAATCCTCCTGTTAAATAACTTACTCAAACTCACAGGTTTGTAGTAAGCATATATTCCACATAGACCGAATTCTATTTCTGGGTCATACTCCACTGACTTAAATAATTTATCCTCACAACATTTCACAGTGTTGGGAAATCCAGTTTTCTTCCTCACAATTTTTTTAAAACTTTTACTCAGCTCTATTTATATTCATCTATTTTTTTTCCAAATTAATTACTATTCAATTTCTTAATCCCATGGAGATGTTGATTAAAGTTGTTTAACCAAACTGCCTATTGATAACATTAAGTATTTTAAATTGCATTTTTGATCGAACAATTTCACACATGAGGATTTGTCATAAGAAATACAAAATATAATGAATCTTCTACATGTAATGATTTTCTTCACAGCATTTCTTATCATGGAAAACATGTGGGAACGACCTAAATTTTAGGCAAATGAAGGTAAAGCAGTTATGTTAGCATACAAATATACTGTCTGTGAATAAGGATGAGTCTAGCTCATCCTTTTTAATAGATCACTCTTTTTCTTTATTAGGTCTCACGGCATTATACAAATCTTCCAAAATCATATTACTAATAATTACAAAATGATGACAGTGGTGATCTTTGCACTTGGTTTTAATAAAATTGTCATAAATGTTTCATCATTAAGAACGATGATGGTTACTGATTTGATATAATCTTTATTACATCAAGAAAATATTCCTGTTGAAAACAGAATTTAAAGTTATATGAGGAAAAATGGAAGTATTTTTATCTTTCCTCTCCCAACACTTAAAAAAAGCATTTATTAATAATAATCTGTCTTTAAAGTAACTGCAACCCTGTGTCCAAAGACATATTGAATAGAGGAATAGTATCTTTCCAGAGACAGAGACAAGAATCTTCTCATTATGAACCATCACAAACAAATTTTGGCTCCTTGACCTAACGTTAAGGGAAAAGGTTGAAAAATAATCAGAGAATAACAAAAATTTTGTTAGTCATATTTAATTGATCAATATCAACAATTCCATACAGACAATCGATTGTTTTATAGCAAACTTACTTTTGTGTATAAGTTGCTTAAAATGAGAAGCTTCTGGAAACCTTCCTGTGGTCTTCCTATGGCCCTGGTGAATAAAACTACTAGCACCTAGCATCTAGCACTAGCACCTCTGTCCTTCGCTATACCTAAATCAAGGGCATTTCTTCTGTGCTCTACAATGTGGAACTTTGAGGTCTCCATGAGGCGTTGGTTAAACCTTGGAGCAAGTTTTAAGTTGCTTCCTTAAAAAAATGTTGCTTTCCTTATAGTCATCTGAGGGCTCTCTGGGCGCAAGAGAAGCCTTCCATGGACAAAACATTCCATATGGATCAGGGTCTCTGCCTAGACTATCTGTGCCACCGCAATTTTGTGTTTTGTCCTCAGTCTGCAAAGACAGCTCACTCAGATCCTTCACCTCTTACGAAGCCCAGGTGAAGGCACTACACTCAGGGGTCTGCTCCAAGGCCCACCCCTCCCACCGTGCCTCAGCCAGCCCGCTGCCTGTTACAGACCCATGAGAAAGGGGTCGAGCCGGGCTTCTGGGCTGACGAGAGCTCAGGAACGCTCCACATTACCCCTTTCTCTTACCTCCAGGAGTTAACACCTAGGTCTCAGGCCCAGTCATTACTGACCACTTCTGAGCAAGAATGGCCTCCACGTGCCAATGCTGACTCCCTATCTGGCACATGCTATGCAGTCACCAAAAACCCATGAAGGTGGTTGTGCCCCCACCTTAAGGAGGCACGGAGGGAGTGAGGAATTTGGAGAGAGGCATCAGGACTAAACTCTAGTCACTGGGATTTCAGAGCTCCATCGCTGGCATATTTGCTTCATCTCTCTGGGGTCAGGGAGGTGGTGCAGAGTGAGGCAGAGCACTTATGTAACATTCCTGTGATCTCTGGTCATAATCCTATTTCTCCCACCTCATCTGACACTCTAGAAAAATTGCCTTCCCTCTATCCCTAAAACTGTAGTTAATGAACTCAGTAAAATAAATAATTTCTAATTTCATTATAAAAAAATACGACCTCTGAGGCTCTCAAAGTCCTTAGACAGAAATACTAATGGAAGCACAATCATCACTCTTGACTATCCTGGGAGGTGGCTCGTGGGCCTCCCCTTACCTGGCCTCCACCAAGTGCTGTGTTCATTATTAACCAAACATTACTGACAACAACAGTTTCTGTGTGATTGCTTTGAAGGTGAGCAACAGGAGAACAGGGCCCTCAGAAAGTGTGAAATTAGCTCCACTCCATAAATGAAGACATGAAAGGAATTAATTTAATTCATCCTGGCTTATACAATACACACCTACCCTATATCCTGCCTTTTAGAAAACAAGGAGGAAAGTCTCAAGAATACATTGATACATGAACTAGAAACACATATTTGGCCTAACACTTAGCTACCAATTTAATTCCACAATTGTACCAAAGACATTACCAGCAACTGCCCTCAAGCAGTCAAATATGTCTGAGCTCCCCTGCAAACTATAACGGCACTGGCTTGATTTCAAGTGGTGGATTTTGAATTCTTAGCTATACCCGAAAGTATCCTTTTAGTATTTTATTTTCATTTCTATGGTAACCTCATTCCAAAAATTCTAGATTCATGTTTTTTAATAATACAGTTACATCATTGAGAAAATATAAGGGCTACCAACTTCAGTGTGCAAAAATAAAATAATCATTTTGGACTTTAAAACAGTTCCTCCCCAATGCCATATTATTGAAGATGACAGAGTTATATCTCTAGAGGTTAATTTTATATTTGAAAAGATGATCATTCTGAGAAGCTCTAAAACACTGGAATCACTAAAAATGTGTGACCTTCGACATGCTGGTTTACTCCAATCTCTCCTAAACAACTTCCTCACCCTGAAATGATGCCAATGATCTCTTAGGCCCCAAGACTTCTCTGATCCTAAAATTTTGACTCCAGGATTGGCCTCTCCAGCCATACAGGATATATCCCTAAAGGCATGGAGCACGCTGCCTTAGGATTCTAAATTCAACCCAGAGGTCTCAACACTACCTTGGAAGAGGCTTGGTACAAGGGGCGCCTGATGCTATTTTAACAGCCTGGGCAGGTCCCTGTACAATCCTCTGGCATCAGAGTTTTGAAATTCATGACTTTTCTAATTTACAAAAGGATAATATGGTATATATCCCATATGGCATCTAACACACAGATAAGGGTCTGGAGTAACATCCTATTCAAAACTATTAAAATTTCCGCTGAAATGCACAAATACCCACTATCCAATAACCTTATACCAGCTCACAGCCCAGTTTTACCCCAAATGAGTTGTGAAAACATTCTCAATATTCAGAGATTTTTGGATTTGAGAATTGGAGATGGGGGTCTGTGGACCCAGATCACTGCCCCTACTGAAAGCCTCTATATGCTACCTGTCACCCACTGATTAAAAATACATTAATGCCTGTCACCAAAGAATTCAAAACAAAATCACAAAGAATTCTTTATTCATTTCTTTCTATTCAATTAACTGATAAACCATATATTTTTTAAAAGAGTGGATCAAACTTGAGTATAAATTCACAGGCTGCTGTGCACAATGACATCCAAGCTGTTATGCAGAATGAAGAAATCATGTATGTTAAACTGGCCAATCACTGCTTTCTGCTCCCCAAACCAAGAGTCTGACTCACTTCTATTCCTTCTGACATAAACAACTGAGCGTCATGGAGAATAAACAGAAAGCAAGACTAGGGTTTGCCATACACGCCACAACATTCACTATTCCCCTGTTCATCTGAGGCAAAGCCACCCAATTCCCAGCAGTACTCATTAAGATTCAGAGCATCAAGCAAAAACTTTGAGCAGAGCCGAAGCTATACAAATACATAATTTATAAAGAAAGTCAGAAACTAGAACATACAGCAAACAGAGTAGATGCACCACAGGAAAAGTGGGGGGGGGGATCCAGTTACTGAAGAAAAGGAAAAACTGGCTTGCCTCCTCATTCTCATCCCAAAGACTGCTAGAAAGAAATGAACAATAAATCTAGCAAGAAGCACATCAAATAGAATTTTTGCAACCAAGACCAGTAATACAAAACAAGATCTTCATCACCAGCAGCAACTGTATGAACTTGGGCAATCCTATTTGTCTGTTCCTTTGTTCATTTCAGTGGGAATTGGCAATGAGGGAGCAGTTCTTTAATGTATGAGCTCAGTTTGTTACCTTGAGCCACCGGCCTAATTTGGGTTTAAACACTCTTTTTTGGGGGCCAAATTCTGTTTATAGTTCCCTGTCTGGATTTTCCACTAAATCCACCTTCACTCCTGTAAAACAGCCTAATAAAAAGGGAAGACACAAGAGGTAACTCTCCAACATGGAGAATCAGAAAGTCTCATCCAGAGATACTGTCTCAGATGGGTGCAGAGCTCTCCCCTTCTCCCCCTCCCACTCCATCCGAATGCTGAGGACACGTGGAGCAAGAGTACTTCCAACATCGGAGACCCTTGGGAAATTTAGGTTTCTAAAAACCAAATTAAAGAACTGCATACAAAATAGGTTGATTACAGAGATCATAACCGCTTTAAATAAGCCAAAGAAATCCCTTCTCAAAGGAATACTACACTGATTCTTTTTGTGATTCCTTCATGAAACAGATGGTCTCCCCTTGGTGCTACCTTTGCAAACCTGGGCATCTGTGATGGGGGCTCTACATGCCCCCCAGGTCTGAGGAGCCAGTCTACCTGCACTAAAGAGCTGAGTGAGGAACCAAAAATGACGTTCTTGCCTTTTCTTCTAAACCTCTTTTGGGATGAAACTTAAGTGTGTACACACACATACACACACAATTAACTCTTCAGTCTGCTCCCTCATAAAATGAAAATAAAAATACTTGTCACAGAGAGATAATATAAAGAAGTTGTCTATACTGAAAAATTAACTTTAAATAAGTCGACAATATACAATCAATTCTGTTGAGGCCTCAGGGTCTGACTTGAGGGCACAGGTTAAAGAACACTCTGGGTCATGTGCTGGAACATCTACAGGTTGCACAACTCTGTTAGGAGCCTGCATACTTTGTAACATGGGCACTAGATATAGATCTCAATAAACTTGTTAGAAAAGACATCTTTTCAAAGAATGTTAAATAGCATGAGATATACCCAAACATAATCTGAATGGAGAAAGGAGGTACACAACCAGATCCATAATTCTTATTTCAAATTTGCAAGTACGTGTATGCTAAAGACACAGAGTTAAAAAACAAGATGTCACAAGTAGTTCTGATCTCTGGGGAGTGGAAAGTATGGATGATTCCTCTTTTTCTCCTTCTACCTGTATTTTCAAACTTTCTACCATAAATATACATCATTTCTATAAGCAAATGGAAAGGTTATAAAAATTATTTTATCACAATAGTCAAGGAGTTTTTGCATGTGTGCACAGATGTATATATCATCTTATTGTGTCCTGAAAATAAAGACAGTAGCTTGTTCGGTTAGCTGAAGCTTAGACTAGTAACCAAGGCAACGAGTGGGCCAGGATTGTGTGAGGAAATGCAATGTGGGTGATCCCAGGGACAGCACTATGCTAACCAAACTGAGCATGGCCTCATAATCAACAACACACCTGGTCTTGGCAAAGCTGGGAAAGCAAATGGCTCTAGTCTATGTCTTCCCCATGCCTCCCCAGGTTAGGACACAAGATAAGGCCCACTGCTAAAATTGCTTCCATGGGAAAAACAAGATTTTCCAATTCAATAAATGGATTGATTTCAACGCTGTTTGGAGGTTTGTGTCATTTGATAAAACACTGAACTGCTGCTTTACCGTTCCTAATGTAAATTACAATTAGCAGCAGCAGCAAGAGACTGAGTCATTCATTCAGGACTAATTTTTCATCCTCTCTTCATTATCCAGCATATGCTACCCACAGTACAGACTTCATAAAAACAAGTTCAAGGCAAACCAAAGCACACAGAGCTCCCATGCTGGCTGAAAAAATATACCCGAGGTGGTTGGAACACCTTGATAACAGGCATTTCACCAATGAAAGACTGAGGATGCTACGTGTGGCTGTTTTCTTCTAGCCCCATCCAGCCTCTTGGTTGGGCCACCATATGATATGAAGCCATTCTTAAAGGTCCCACAGCTCCAAGCTGAGGGTAGTGCAGACTCTGCTAATGGAGACCTTGAAGAGCATCAGCATCAGGAACTGGCAAGCGGGCCCCACTAAGCCATCAAGGCAGAAGCGTGGCTAAACAGATGTTTCTCAGGAAGACTAACTTCATGACAACAGCTAACATTTACTTAGGAAGGAAGAAGTTGAAAGAAGGGAAATTAGCCAGGAAACTGCCATAGAGAAACAAGAAGACGTGTACTCGGTACATGCAGGGAGAGTGGGAAAGAAAGAAACCTCTATTTCAAAGAGAATAGGGGATAGCATGTGCTGCTAAGTGGGTGTCGGAGATGAAAGGCACAAGGAAATCAAAGGTCCTGCATGGCTGCAACTCTGTTGATAAGCCATCATTTAAAAGCACACATGGGAAACCACGCGGTAGACATCTGCCATCTGACTCACCATAACCTTCTTAACACCTTCTATACATCTTGATAACCTCCTATGATGTGGGCCCCACCTTCCCAAAGTAGAACGTAAAAACAATGGTCTCAGACTCTCTTACAGCTAAGGGGCCAGCATGTGGCCTGGGCTCCTCCAGACAGATATATCTGCCTAAGAACCAGGTTCTGAATCCAGTAATGCCAAGTTATCCCTCCACAGGGAACTCTGTGGCTGAGGCACCTGGCTCTAGAGGGTGGCAGTCACACAGTTCTTGGGTTCATACCAATGTACCAGTGGTTCAGCAGCTACAGAAGCCCTCTTGGGGTCTTCATAACCTAAGGGTCTGGCCCTGGGTCCTCCCAGGGATCTTCAACGCATTTCTTTTCTGCTAAACCTCACAGCATGCACTCCAATGCCTATAACTAAGAATCCGTAAGGCTCTTTAGGGGTGAAAACATTCAGAGGGCACAATCATCGTTGGATTTAACTATATGGGCATCTTATACTAATCACTGCTAGAATCAAGATTGCCAGGAGAAGTATCAATAACCTCAAATACGCAGATGACACCATCCTTATGGCAGAAAGCAAAGAACTAAAGAGCCTCCTGGTGAAAGTGAAAGAGGGGAGTGAAAAAGCTGGCTAAAACTCAACATGCAGAAAACTAAGATCATGGCATCTGGTCCCATCACTACATGGCAAATAGATGGGGAAACAATGGAAACAGTGACAGACTTTATTTTGGGGGGCTCCAAAATCATGGCAGATGGTGACTGCAGCCATGAAATTAAAAGATGCTTGCTCCTTGGAAGAAAAGCTATGACCAACCTAGACAGCATATTAAAAAGTAGAGATGTTACTTTGCCAACAAAGGTCCATCTAGTCAAAGCTATGGTTTTTCCAGCAGTCATGTATGGATGTGGGAGTTGGACTATAAAGAAAGCTGAGCACTAAAGAATTGATGCTTTTGAACTGTGGAGTCCCTTGGACAGCAAGGAGATCCAACCAGTCCATCCTAAAGGAAATCAGTCCTGAATATTCATTGGAAGGACTGATGCTTAAGCTGAAACTCCAATACTTTGGCCACCTGATGAGAAGAACTGACTCATTGGAAAAGAACCCAATGTTGGGAAAGATTGAAGGCAGGAGGAGAAGGAGATGACAGAGAATGAGATGGTTGGATGGCATCACCGACTCAATGGACATGAGTTTGAGTAAGCTCTGGGAGTTGGTGATGGACAGGGAAGCCTGGTGTGCTGTGTCCACGGGGTCGCAAAGAGTTGGACATGACTGAGCAACTGAACTGAACTGATACTAATTACCAACTCAAACATCATCAAACCAGGGAACTAAAGACACACAATTTTGCCAAGGTACTGTTATCCCAACAAGTGGCACTTTTGTCTCCAGTCTGACACAGACTAGCTGTGTCTAAGGAAGGGAAGAAGGAAATGAAAGGTAAGAGCTGAATCATCATTGAACCATCACCACCAAGAATCTTCCTGAGTCCTAAACACAGTCAATCTGAAGGTACCAAAAGTTGTATCTTAACCTCACAGTAATTTAGATCTAAAACTGGGTTCTTGCAACTCCTTTCCCTTTGATATAAAAATGGAGCCCACTAAGTTCTCAGCACAGCACTCCCTTGCCTGCCCGCCCTGTATCTCTTACAAGTGTCCTATCCTAATAAACTCTTCCCTTACCTCTCATCCTGCCTCTTGCTGAATTATTTCTGCACCAAAATAGAAGAACCTCTGGCTTTACTGAGCCCTGAAATGTGCTCTATGGTTTCAGGACCACGGCCAGGGACATACACAGCAAAGACTTGCCAGGAGATGAGCTTCAGCGTCATCTACAAGAACGGGGCCCACGGAGGGTCCCTGGCTCTGAGGAACTGTGGTGCTGTTTAGATACTGTGAAATCTGAGTCGCTTTTTGGTCTTTTTATAAACATACATACACACTTCTATACATTGGAAATAACTATTGGCTCTAAGTGGAAGACCCACAGGTTTTCACTGTACCCTTCTTTCAACTTTTCTACATGTATCAAAGTTTTTCAGACTAAAAGCCCAGAGGCAATCTACATTGAAAAAATGAAAACTGATCTCAAGAATCCAAGCAAAAATACACCCCATAGCTTGAAAGTAGTTCCCAGGTAACAGAAAGCACTTTTGTTTCCATGAGAGGACAGTTCTGGAAACCATTCTCCCCAGCAGACTGCACACAGAGCTGCCTCCCACTAAAGGTCCACAGAAAAGGCAGGCCCAGAACATCCACACACTTTCCCATTCAGCTTAGCTGACGGGAGAGCGACAGGAGCCTGAGCCCAACACTAAGCCTGGAGGTCAGACTCCTGAAGGTCACTCCCTTCAGGAGTGAGTTCTAACTCACTGAGGACGGCAATACTTCCTGTGGCCTTCTCTTTATCAGTAAATCTAGACTCTCCCTCAGCTCCCAGCACGTGAGTCAAAGAACCGCTCAGGAAGCTCCACCTCACATGCCCGCCCTCTCACAGACTGAGCTGCACAGAATCATAGACACATGGGGGCAGTGGGAGAGCACCACCTCCTGCCCTTCCCCGGGCAGAGGCCCCACACATGGCACCTCCCCAAGCAGCTCCCTCCCCGCGCCAGCACCACCAGCAGGACCCCTCAGAGTTCTGTAACTAAATAACTCACAACAGCAACCAAACACTTGCTCACTTTAATAAGCTAAGGAAACTGACAACGATGGAAACATTCCTCAGTGCAAGAACAAAATTCAGTAATGCTTTCCATCTATATCATCATCGTGTTGTATAATCAAGCTTCTGCTGCACAAACCAATACTAGGAAACATTTCATATTTTGCTTAGTTGATTGTATAATGAGAACAGTAAAACTGAACAAACATGTGGAGAAGAAGGGAGGAGAGAGAAGGCGGGAGAGAAGGAATGGGGAGGCCAGTCCTGCTGGGAAGTCTCTTCCCCTGCCGAGTGCCCTCACCCTCCTGCCCTCTGACCTCTCCTCGTCATCACCCCTACTTCCCCCAGCCCCATACCTGCTCCATGTGTGCTGCCTCCTATGTGAGTGAGATGCACTGACGATTACCCAGCCCTAAGTGTGGACGTTCCACTCCAATCTAATGTTCTCAGAGTAATGTCCACACATCCCATCTCCATCCCCTAGGTTCAAGCCTCAGCCTGTCTCTCCTCCATGACTCCAATGGCTCCCCTCCAATTCAAGCTCCGCTAATACAGCTCCATTTTTAACACCATGGATGCCTTCCATACTGACAACCTAACTATGCCATCCCATCCCCTGGACGGCAGTGCATGGCCCCAAAGGATCACTCCTTTACATTCATATATGCAGCCAATGGGGGTTCCTGGTGGCTCAAATGGTAAAGAATCCGCCTGTGATGTGGGAGATCTGGGTTGGGAAGATCCCCTGGAGGAGGGCATGGCAACCCACTCTAGTACTCTTGCCTAGAGAATCCCATGGACAGAGGAACCTGGCAGGCAGGGCCATAGTCCATGGGGTCACAAAGAGTTGGACCCGACTGAGTGACCAAGCACAGCACACACGTAGTCAGTAACTCCCAAAATATACAACACTCTCTCACATTCTTTGCCTTTTTTCTGCTGGATCACCCTTTGCTTTATTACATGTGCACACATGCGTGTGTGCATGCACACACACGCTGCATGCACAGGAGAAATTTCCATCTCTATACCTAACTGTTAATATTGATTTGTTTTAAAATTAAAAGGAAAAAAAACACACAGAAGAAAAACAAATAGCAAAAACTAGGGAAAAGAACAAAAAAATACAGATAAGCCCTTTCTAAAAGAAAAAACTCAAAAGGCCAATACACATACCAAAATCTTTGCATCCTCCCTATTTCTCAAAGAAACAAATGAGATATCATTTCACATTAGAGGACTGGAAAAGACTTTCCAGTCTGACAATACGTTTACTCGCAAGGTTGTGGGTGAAGAGGAGCTCTGGACACTCCTGGATGTGGGAGCATGAACATGCTACTCCCTGGAGAGGATTCTGGCGACATGATGGAGTGGAAGGGTGTATGTGTCCCACAGCTCTGTTCCATTATAGCAAATACCGTAGACATACACTCACACAAGTGCAAACATGGCACGATAAGGATGTTCGCTGGGCTCTGTCATGAGAAGTGAGAAAATTAGAAACAACCTAACTGTCTAACTAGAGGGACTGGATGCTTGTGTACAGAGCTCTTCTCCACAGGGGACGAATGAAAGATTTGTACTGAGATATCAATGAGGCCACAATTACTACATTTTTTCAAATGAATGCAAGGATTGGAGAAAAGTTTATAAAAGCTATGAACGAGAAGGGCAGCACAGAGACTCCTCTGACTGTAGGAGAATGAGTAGCCCACCCATGAAATCACCATGGCGATGTGTCCAGAAGGGACAGACAACAGACGGGAAAATCTGAATCAAGCACATTAGGAAAGATTTCCACTTTTCCGGGAAGAATCACTCCACTCCATTCAATGCTGATGAGACGACAACTGGAAACAGAGACTGTACTGTCTGCGATGTCTCCTCAGCTTCAGTGTCTCTGGCTCAAGTCACAAGCTGCCTCACAAGTTTCTGCTTTGCTGTTTTGGGTGCCTTAGTCCCAAACTTGGATCCAAGAGTATGAACTATGTCATCACATTCTTGCAAACTCCTTCCAGTGTCAAATGAAACACCATGTCCAACAAAAGTTAGCACAGGATACAGGCCTACTGGACAAACCGTCTATTACAACTGCAGACATTTGAATTATTACCATGCCACCTGACTGCCTCTCAAAAGCAGCCACAAAAATACCCTGGCTAGAAACAAGATACTTCATGCTCTTGTAAGAGCAAATTATGCTGTGCTTTGAGAATATCTAATGAACCTGTGACATGATGACCCACTCCCCTGCTGAACCCCACCTTCCCAATTCCACCTCTGCGAGAGCCCATTCCAACAAGAAAAAACATCATCAAAATTCAAATTGCATGGAGCTTCTCTCCAAAATGCCTTCTACAGAAGAGTTCCTAGATACCAGCACCATCAAGGATGAAAAGATAAAAGTTAAAAGCTACACAGTCTAAGACATGAGTCAAATAAAATACAAGCCTGGGTATACGTCTCCTCATCACAGAGAAGCACCACAAATGGTCCCATAATTAGCCATAAACCCGAGGTGTCACACACCCCTCTCGATGACCGCTAATGTACTAGCCTATAAGAGGACCCACAGCTGTTAAGACAAACATTTAAAACAAAAAGCTGGAAACTAACAGTGCCTGCTAGCATTTGAAAAGAGGAAAAAGGGAAACTGAAGTAGGAAATTTTACAACAGATATAGCCAAAAAGATAAACGTATTTCTGTTTGACTTTTTTTTTAACATTTGCAAAGTAACGATAGGTCAATCCTCTATTACTGATTCCAATCCCAACTTGAAAGATGTGAGAATGAGGACATGCCAGGGATAAGCAGACTTTCTGAAAATAAAATGAAAATATGAATAAAATGAATGTAAACAAAATAGCTGCCCCACAGAAATTGCTTCCAGAGGACCCTGGTTTCCAAAGTGCGTTTCTTCACAACTTGAATCCACATTAATAAACCCTTTCCACCTAACACAGCATGAACTAACATTCAAACTAATCTGCCCAGCCTTTAGTTTTAAATGGCAATACAATGAAAATGATAACAACCATAAATCTTATCAAAACTTAAATTTATAGTGGTTCCAAAAAAGTAAATATTATATTTTAGTAAACTTCCTGGCAAAACTCCCCAAAACACTGCATCACAAAACAACAGGCCAGCTGGTTGATGGCCAGAACCCTCATAAGAAAATTTCAAGTAGCTTGGCGATATTACTGAAAACCTCAAACCTTGTAAACAGAGGGAATACACGACTCATAAAAACACTGCTGCCAAGATGGTGCGGTCGACCTCACGTAGTAACTGAATACCCTGCAAAAGATCACAGCCATCTAACACACTGCGAGCCCTCTCCATGGAGAACCACAGGTTTTACTGCAAGTTTCCAGACTTCCATGTGTTGCACTTTTGCTTTTTTCCTATCCAATAAAACCAGATGTTTAAGAAGTAAGTAGGGGGTGGGTACAAGGGTCAATTTCTTTTTATACAATCAGAAAATCCATCTGAATCCCGCTGTGACACTGCAATAGAACCCCAGAACAACCCACTTAATAATAAGTTGTGAAAGTTTAAAATCCTAGCATCCTTCCCCTAATCTGAGCAACTTTTAGGCTACAACAACTTCAAAGGCAGAAAAGCCAAGTCCAACTTCTACCATGTTTTATTTTAAAAGAAATAGATAGATAGATAGATAGATTATAAACAAGAGAACAAAGAATCATGATATTGACCCTTTGCCAATTCCAATCAATAATTTTGAAGAAAAAGTCGATGCGCTCTCAAAGGTAGATTTGTGTAGTGTTGAGTGCCTCTCTGTAACACTCAAACAACTCAATTAATCCAATGGGAAAACAAAGCGAACAGAAAGGATTAACACTGAATTCAAGTGCTAGTCGCATATTTTCTTTTTCCGACCCCCAGAAATCAATGGACATGAGTTTGTGCAATCTCCCAGAGTTAGTGATGCACAGGGAAGCCTGGCGTGCTGCAGTCCATGGGGTCGCAAAGAGTCAGACAAGGCTGAGCAACTGAACTGAACTGAGTTGCATATTTTCTCTCTTTTTCTGACCTCCAGGCACACACACAGGGAGGCCATTTACAGAGCTCCTGATGAAGGTCCTCATAACCCCCTAGCTTTAACTTCTGAAATATACATAAGCTAAAATAGAAAAGGGATAGTTGTCACCAGAACAGACGTTGCAGGGTTTTATCTCTAAGCGCTTCATGGGAAGAAATCCCACTCACCAAATGGCAGTCACCACAGAACCAAGCGCACCACTGCTGATTAACGTCCACCATACTCGCGAGACAAAGGAGAGAAGAGCAGCCCTGTGATGGATATTTTTAATTAAAACATTCAGTTTTCAGTAATAGCTAGTTCCCTCTGCTGGTTTTTAAAGGCTTTTATTCTTGAGCTGTGCTCCAGCCCTTAGACAAGCTCTTCCACACACAGGGAGGGCACACACATTCCTGCTTTAGGTGGGAGAAGGGAAACGCTGCAAGTGTTTCTGGTGTCACGTGGCTGAGGTGTATGTTTTGCCCCAATGCAAGCACATCACGTAAACATTATATGGCAACAACAGCAGCACAGAAAGGAGTCTGTCTTTGGTGGCTGGAAATGCTGGTGTCAGGTTGAGAATTCTCCCACATTCAAAGAACTTAAAGGTCATTAAACACCATTTTTGTTTCTATAAACCAGCAGCTCTCAACCTTTTTGGTCTCAGGACCCCTTTACACTCTTAAAAATTATGGTAGATATCAAAGAACTTGTATGCTAATTATAACAATATTTATCACGTGATAAGTTAAAACTGAGGATTTTTTCATTTTTATTAATTCATTTAAAGTTAACAATTATAAGTCTATTATGTGTTAATATAAATGATATACTTTATTTTTAGAAATCTATCTCACCAAACAAACAAAATTTTCATGAGAAGTGTGGCAACGTTTTTATTTTTGCAAATCACTTTGATGTCTGACTTAAAAGAGAGATTCTCTATCTGCTTTTGTATTCAGTCTGTTGCCGTATCCAACCTCACTTGAGTAGGAAGCTGCATATATATAGTCTTCTCAAATAACTGTCAATATTTTTTGATACTATACCAAAACTCAACAAGTGGTAGTTTCTCAAAGGTTACTTGCAATGTAGACTCTGAAGCCACTTCAAGACCTTTTTCCTATTCTATTACACTAAATTCCAGCATTTTACCTTATGCTCCAAGTGGCTCATTAATTCACATGTGATTTTGCAACATCATGAACTCATCATCTAGAAAAGACTGGGTCACCGAGGGGTGTGGACCTTCCAAATACTGACACAATTCATTCACCAACATCAAACCATCACGTTCAGTATCATCACAATTGGTCTCATCTGAAAAGGCTTTAGGCAGTGGGAAGCTGTCAAATACACAGTGGCAGATACAAGTTTTTCAACCATCTAATTTTCAGTCAAAGTTCAAATTTTATCATTGGCTCAGTTGTTTCCCTTGAAGCAACAGCTCACTTTTCATTTTGGAGAAAATTCTTACAGTTGTTCTTTCAAGGAAAAACAGTGGTGGCGGGGGCGAGGAGGGGAGGACCAGTTCAGCTCACAGCTTGACTGCACAAGTGCTTTTCACTGAGATAACCATCAATCTCAATATGCAGCAGAAGTGCTTTTGGCATATTGTAAGTGGTCTAAAGGGTCAAGATTTAACAGTCTCTTCCCGCTTCATCTTAATTAAAAGCAGCATTATTTTTTTAGTGCAAGCGTGAGACTAGGAAGAACACAATGTCCAGCCCAGGGTGGAGTGGCTGCCTGACTCACACTCAGACAGCAGTTTCACCTGCCACTCCTGTACCATCTGTGCACATGTCAACACAGGAAAAGCCACCAATGTCTCAGTAACTGACCTTACAGAACCTGGAAGGATCATGGAGGACCCTTAGGAGTCTGCAAACACACTCTGAGTACTGTAGTACTGAGTTTGTAGGAATGTGAAAACATAATGCACTAAATCTTCTTTATTTATCACAAGACTTGCAAGAATACTTAAAGTGAATGTTCCTAGAGAGCTGTTTGCCCCAATAAATCAGGAGGTTTATTGTTCTGTCAGGACACTAAATAATCATGGAGGAAAATGGAAAGTTACCAAGCTACAGCTTACTAAGATCTATTGGGTCAGAGATGGCAATAAATGATCTGTCCAATAAAGGTTATTTTACAAAAGACTTGCTCACTTGTGTGATACCATGCAGGAGAGGTGATGACCTCTCCCACAGTGCACATCCCAAATCTGCCCTCCTCTTGCCATCTTGCCACTACCACCTCGGGGCAAGCCACCAGCAACTCTTACCCACAGACCAGAGCAGCCTGAGTCTCTCCTACCTGCCCCTACAATCCATTCTCCAGTCTCTTAAACAGAAACCAAATGACACCACTCCTCTGATAAAACCCAGAAATGGATCCCTAACACACATAAAACAAAGTCAAACTCCTTACCAGGGTCCACATGCCCCAGCATGACAGTCCAAGCCAAATGCTCTTGAGCCTCGCCAATTAACAGCAAGTCTAGCCTTCCTTTCCTGGGCCACACTCACTCCAGCCTCAGGGCCTTTGTATGGGAAGTAGATGAACAAATCACAGCTGAGGAGGACAGGGTAAAGCTGCACTGGTCCGGGGAAGGCATAGCCACGAATGCACAGAAAAGAAGAAAAGCTGAGAATAAATGAATAAGCATCAATCACAAGAAGCTAGGGGCAAAGTAGATAAACCCAAAGAAAGTAAAAGGAAGGAAATAAACATCAGATGTTGACAAAACAGAAAATACATACAGAAGAAAAAGCTGACAGCGACACAAATTGGCTCTCTGAAAAAGACTAAACTCCAGTGCAGTACCTCCCAACTTCTTTTCATCACTGACCCCTGAAGAGTCCTTCCAAACATTTTTTTCCTGAAGGCTCTCCCATAAAATTCTAATACTGCAGAAATACTGCCTATCTGTCAACAGGAAGCACACTTGGGCTTTATGCATAAAGAGTAAGAATTTTTCTGTCCCTTCTACCAAGGACCAACTTCCCCCCTTGAGGCAGTCCGGCCCCTGTGGAGAACAGATGCTTCTGTGAGACCAAAAGAAATGGCACAAATAAGCATTATCAAGAATAAAAGAGCAGCTCTAGGGACACTTCAAGAGAGGAGGACCTTTTGAACAATTTTATACTACTAAATTTTTTAACTTTATTAAATAAAAATCAAATTCCTAAAAAAATTACAACTTTTCAAAACCAAACAAATCATAACAAAAAAACATTCACAGAGATGGCGTTAGACTTGGATGAATAATTGGAAAGCTCTACAAATACTGCTGAAAGCCAGAGAAGAAATAAAGAGAAAACACTCCCCAAACTCATATTTTTATGCTAGCAAAACCTTAGTATTAAAACCCAACAAACAAAAAATACAAGGGGAAGAAAACAGGTAACCTCTCATTGAGAACATAGATTAAAAAAATCTTAAGGAAACCAAACCCAGCATGAGACATGATGTCCAAGCAGGGTCATATCTGAAACGCGAGACAGGTTTCACCATTAAAAACACTGTGGTACATGAGAGCAGACTTTTGGACGTGGGCTGCAGGGAGGGCAGAGCGGGTGAGACGAATGGAGACAGTAGCGTGGAAACACATACACTACCGTAGGTAAAACAGACAGCTGATGGAAATCTGCTGAATGACTCAGGAAACCCAAACCAGGGCTCTGTAGCAACCTAGAGGGCTGGGAAAGGGCAGGAGCGGGGAGGGAGGATTAAGATGGAGGGGACATATGTACACCTATGGTTAATTTATGTTGATGTATGGCAGAAATGAAACCAATATTGTAAGGCAATTATTCTTCAATTAAAAATAAATAATTTTTAAAAAGCTGTGTGTGTGTTCACACACACACATGTATATACAGGAATACATCAACTTTACCATATTAACAAATTTTTAAAAAATAGAAAAAGCATATGATCCCCTCAATATATGCAGAGCATGCATGTGCATGCTCAACAGCTGCAGAACAAGTATTTACATAAACAGCACTGCAACATATACATTACCACATGTAAAACAGAGCCAGTGGGAGCTTGATGTATGATGGGGAGCACCCAAAGCTGGTGCTCTGTGACAACCTGGAGGGATGAGGTGGAGAGGGAGGTGGGAGGGGGGTTCAGGA
>SJYC01006141.1:0-16244 GCA_006408675.1 Madoqua kirkii
GGCTGATTTATACTGATGTATGGCAAAAACCATCACAATATTGTAAAGTAATTATCTTCCAATTAAAATAAATAATTATTTTAAAAGAAAATTAACTTTTTAAAAAATTTAATAGCCACTTAATATAAAAACAACTCTTGAACAAGAAAAAAAAGTTTCTTAACTTGATCAAGACAGTCTACAAAAAAGTATAGCAAAAATCATCTTTCACAGTGAAAGACTGAAAGTTCCCCCTTTGCGATAAGAAGCAAACTAAGAATATCCCCACTCCTATTCAACACCAATCCTGGTCAGTGTAGCATAGTTAGAAACAGAAAAGGAAAAGAACACAAAAGACTGGAAAAGAAAAAAACACATCTGTCATTAGCTGCAGAAGACTGATTATGTTTACAGAAATCCAAAAGAATGTGTGGATAAATACTCAAATTAATAAAAGCATTTGGCAAGGCTGCTGGATACTAAATCAGTATATAAAATCAACTGCATTCCCACACACCAGAATAAACAACATGCTTCTAAGACACCATCAAAATGGCATTTAAAAATTTAAATATCTGAGAATAAGCTCAACAAAGACATGAAAGACTTCTACATAAAAAATTAGAAAACTTAAGTTTGAAAGATGTCAATTCTCTGAAATGATCTATGGACCTACAGATTCAATTAAATCACAACCAAAATCTTGACAGGTATTTTGCCCTCTTGGTGGAATTTGACCCACTGGTTCTTAAAACATATATGGAAATGTAAAGGGACGAGAAGAGCCAAGACACTCCAGAGGAAGATCAAGAGGAGACCATCTGCATTTCCAGATTACTTGAAGCTTTAGGGATAAGGAAAGAGTGACACTGGCACATAGAAGACAGGTCCCCAGAACTGCACTGAAAGACCAAGAAAATGTCCAAGCATATTCAGCATTTGATTTATACCAAAGACAGTGCTGCAGGGGAGTAACAGTGGTCCTTGGCAATAAAAGGTGCTGGGGCCTTTTCGTATATTTATATAAAACAAAACAAAATAGTACCCCTACCTCACACCATATGCAAGAAGTAATGGTGAGTAGGCAATAGACAGCTTGAATGTAAGAGTTGGACTATAAAGAAAGCTGAGAGCCGAAGAATTGATGCTTTTAAACTGTGGTGTTGAAGAAGACTCCGAGAGTCCCTTGGACCACAAGGAGATCAAACCAGTCCTTCCTAAAGGAGATCAGTTCTGAATATTCATTGGAAGGACTGATACTGAAGTGAAACTCAAATACTTTGGCCACCTGATGCCAAGAACTGACTCCTTGGAAAAGACCTTGATAGTAGGAAAGACTGAAGGCGGAAGGGGACGACAGAGGATGAGATGGTTGGATGGCATCACCAACTCGATGGACATGAGATCTGGAGTAAGCTCCAGGAGTTGGTGATGGACAGGGAAGCCTGGTGTGCTGCAGTCCATAGGCTTGCAAAGAGTCAGACACGAATGAGCGACTGAACTGGACTGAATGGATAGTTTGATTATATAATTTACCCTCCAACCTGGACACTTTATTATAGAGTAAAAAAGGATGCTATGAATAATTATTCTAAGACAGCAGGTACTAACTAGGACTGCCCTCAGCACACTGGGACTTATGGTCATCCTAATTACAGATATAAATATAAACAAAAATTATAAAGCTTTTAGGATACATCAGAGGACAGAGTCTTGACCACAGGAAAAAACATAAGCATAAACCACAGGGAAAGTACTGATACATTCAGCTACAATATAATTACTTCTGTCTATCACAGGGCCTCATAAAAAGATGGAAAACTCATATCACAGAGTAGGAAACGTGCCACATATCAAACATATTTTAAAAGGACTTAATCTAGAACATGGAAAGAACTCCCACAAATCAATACAAAACAACAAACAGAAAAACGAGCAAAACCCTGGAGAGGCATTTCAGGCAACAGCCTAGCCTAAATGATCTGCTAGTAGACAAAAAGGTACTCAATTTCATTAGTCACAAAAGTAGTGAAAATTACCTTTAATTTTATTGAAATATAGTTGATTTACAATGTCATGTTTAATTTCTGCTATACAGCAAAGTGACTCAGTTATATGTTCTTTTTCATATTCTCTTCCATTATGGGTTATCACAGGATATTGAACACAGTTCCCCGAGCTATACAGTAGGAACTTATTGTTTATCCATCCTACATATATTAGTTTGCATCTGCTATCCTAAACTCCCAACTTTCCCTCTTCTATGCCTTGGCAGCCCCAAGTCTGTTTTCTATATCTATATTCGTGAGTCTGTTTTTGTTTCATAGGTATGTTCATTTGTGTTCTATTTTAGATTTCACATATAAATGATATCATATGGTATGTCTTTCTCTGACTTTGCTTTAGTATGTAACCTCCAGGTCCAGCCATGTTGCTATAAATGGCATCATTTCATTCTTTCCATGACAGAGTAGTATTTCTGTGTGTGTGTACGTGCACGTGTGCACATGCACGCACACACACACCACATTCTCTTTGTCCATTCTGTTAATGGACATTTAGGTTGCTTCCAAGTCTTGGCTATTATAAACAGTGCTGCTATGAACATAGGGGTGCATGGATCTTTTCAAATTAGAATTCTGTCCAGATATATGCCCAGAAGTGGGATTGCTGGATCATACAGAAACCCTATTTTTAGCTTTTTGAGGAATCTCTATACTGTTTTCTATAGTGGCTACACCAATATACATTCCCACCAACAGTGTGGGAGAGTTCCCTTTGCTTCATGTCCTCTCCAGAATTAATCACTTGTAGATTCTTCAATGATGGCCATTCTGACTGGTATGAAGTAGTACCTCTTTGTTACGATTTGAATTTCTCTAATAATCAGCAGTGATGAGCATCTCTCCAGGTGTGTATTGGCCATCCGTATGTCTTCTTCAGAGAAATGCCTATTTAGGTCTTCTGCCCATTTTTCAGTCAAGTTGTTTTTTTTTTTTCTGTTATCGAACCATAGAACTGTTTGTGTACTTTGGAAATTAAGCCCTTGTTGGTCATCATTTGCAAATATTTTCTCCCATTCCATAGGTTGTCTTTTTTGTTTTGTTTATGGCATCCTTTGCTGTGCAAAAGCTTATGTTTGATTAGGTCCTATTTGTTTGTTTTTGCTTTTGTTTCTATTGCCTTGGGAGACCGACCTAAGAAAACACTGGCACGATTTATGTCAGAGAATGTTTTGCCTATATTCTCTTCTAGGAGTTTTACAGTGTCTTGTCTTATATTTACGTCTGTAAGCCATTTTGAGTTAATACTTGCGCATAGTATTAGGGTGTGTTCTAACGTCACTGATTTATATGCAGCTGTCCAACTTTACCAACAGCGCCTGCTGAAGAGACTATCTTTTCCCACCGTATATTCCTGCCTTCTCTTCCCACCGTATGTTCCTGCCTTCTTTGTCACAGGTCAACTGTCCATAGCTGTGTGATCCCTGGCCTCTCTATTCTGTCCCATCAATCTGTACATCTGTTTTTCTGCAGACACCACAGAGTATTGATTACCGTAGCTTCTTTTTTCAGTATTATCTGAAGTCTAGGAGGTTTATGCTTCCTGAGTTGTCCTTTTCCCTTGGGACTGCTTTGGCAATTCTGGGTCTTTTATGGTTCCATATAAATATTAGGAATATTTGCTCTGGTTCTGTGAAAAAATATCATAGTTATTTTGATAGATATCTTATTAAATCTGTAGATTGCTTTGGGTAGTACAGCCATTTTAACAATATTAATTCTTCTAATCCAAGAGCATGAGATATCTTCCCAAGAAATAAAAATAAAATCATGATACAGCCACACCTACAAGGATGACTGAAATGAAAATAAGAACATTGGTCAGAATACAGAGCAACCAGGACTTATTGGCAGAAGAGTAAGAGCTCTTCTGAAAAGCCGTTTGGCAGTACCTTCAAAACTAAAACTTTGAATACCCTATTAGCCTGAATAAAGTTCTATTCCTAGGCATCTACCCTCCCTCCAAAAAGAATCTGCATATATGCCAAGCAAAAGATATACATAAAAATGTTGACAACAGCGCTGTTCATAATACTTTTTAAAAAACTAGAACACCCCTATATGCCACACCTATAGAATGAATGACTAACTGCAGTCTATCCATTGAACGGCATCTGTACTACAGCAACGAGAGTGAGCAACTGCTGTGGGACAACAGGGACTCATCTCAGGCACCCGGTGTGCAAGGGCTCCTGACTCAAGGGCTGGCAGGGCATCCTTCCAGATGTGACGGTAATTATCTCAAATGTTGCTTTCTGGGTATCCATTTCACTGTGTATTTGTTTTATGTCTCTTTTCTGTATATATAACACATTTCTAAAACATATAAAGGTTAAAGAAAACATAGATGAAGTAGTACATGACTGGTACATGTTTTCACCCAACAGACATTTCTGAAGACCAGTTACAAAACCGTCTACTCACTAATGGGGGAGGGAGGACTTTCTCACTCTTAAAAAGCCAGTCTGAAGAACGTGAGCAACTAAAATACATAGCAAAATGTGAGAGAAACGACAAGAAAGAAAAAAATTTAGCAGAGGAGACACGCGGCATTTGAGCTAGACCTTAAAGAGCTGGAAGCAGCTGGACAATGGGACTGACCTTCAGCTGTTCCTCGCTGTGTTTGATGTAAAAGGGAACAGAACAGAAGTACATGGGGCTGTTCACCCAGAAGCCTGAACCTCAGCCCAGGAAGGCCAGAGGTGAGGAGAGATCTGGCAAAGCACAAACACAGCAAGAAATCAGAGCGACCCTTCAGCCTCCTTCAGGGCTATAAACGAAGACCTCATGGCACGATGCATGCCCAAACCATTCGACCATGTTCTCTCTTTAACTCTTTATTCTTACTTTCTCAGAAAGGGAACATCAGTGTATAGTTTACAGTGTACAGCTGGGTCATACAGAAAGTGGGATGAAAACAGACATCCCCATCTGGGCAGGGAACTCATCCCAAGATGTCACCTGGAGTCTCAGTGTAACAGTTTCCAAGAGCGGGCACGGCTGGGGCAGGCAGAGGGCATCCAGCCAGTTCCACAGGTCTCAGTCCAGCAACATCTATGGCAGCTCAAGCACGAGGTTTTGTCTCTCAGGCTCAATTTCCAAGACAAATAGACCTGTATAAAACCAGCATCTGTAGGAGAGCTCAGGATGGCTTGAAGTAGAAGCTAACGTATGGCTTCCCACTTGAACCAAACAATTAAATCTGTGCCAGAAACAGAGGATTGATGCCCTCGCAGATCCTCAGCATCCTGCCTCTCAGCCCCTCCATCTGCCCGGCTGCACAGCACCTCTGACAAACTGCAAAAACACTGTGATATGTGCTGCAAATGTTACTTCACAGCCATGACTGAGAACACAGAACTCCAAAGACTCGAAGCAATATTTACTGCACTACTCTGAAAGACTCTGGGTAGACTGCCTATATGCCTAGATTGTAAAAGGAAGCAAATTTGGAATAAGTGTTTTTCATAAATATCTCAATTTTTGAACCTCCAGTTACTACAGAATTTGTTTAGCAGCCATTCAAATATTTAAAAACTCAACCCCAAAATAACATTTCTAGATGAAGTAAATCTTTAGGTTCCTTCCCACAATTACACATTATAAAGTACCTTACTTCTAAACTACATGCAAATAGCCCTGAGTAAAATTTATGTGCCTAAATTTAAGGAAAATGGATGGCATCACCAACTCAATGGACATCAATTTGAGAAAGCTCCAGGAGATGGTGAAGGACAGGGAAGCCTGGTGTACTGTAGTCCATGGGTTGCAAAGAGCTGGACAGGACTCAGCGACTGAACAACAGCAGCAGAAGTTTAAGGCACATAAACCTGGGGGTCAACAGCACTGTGCACAGTGATACGGATGGCAGCCGTGGAGTTGTGAGGCAGAGCACACCCCATGGATGCAGCAGCACTGAGTGCTTCAGAAGGCTGCGGAAAAAAACAGCCAAAGCACTTGGGTTTCCCTGGTGGCTCAGAGGATAATGAACCCACCTGCAATGCCGGAGACCTGGGTTCAGTCCCTGGGCTGGGAAGATCCCTTGGAGGAGGGAATGGCAACCCACTCCAGTATTCTTGCCTGGAGAATCCTATGGACAGAGGAGCCTGTCAGGCTACAATCCAAGGGGTAGCAAAGAGTTAGACATGACTGAGCACCTAATACAACACAAAGCACTGGGACAATAATAGGCCATTATAAAACCAAGGACATTCTTACACAATTTGGTTTTAATTCAATTTCCAGTTGACCCTCTTCCCCAGATTTACAACCATTCACATAGAAGCAAATTCTCACTTTCTTTTGGAAAAGCATAAAGAAGTTGGGGGAAAGAATGAAAAAAAAAACCCAGATAACCAGCTCATGCTCCTTTTATATTTTATGAATTGATATAAATAATATGTGGCTCATTTTAAATGTCTGAATTCTGGTAGCATCTTGTCAGTAAATATCCCATATATCTGAGATCATTTATTTTAATAAAGTTTCATGACTCACCAGCTACCAAAGACTTGATTTAATTCAAAGTCCAAAACATAATTCCCATTTTTGCATTATTTAAAAAAAAAACTTTCTAAATAAATAATAGATCAAAGCAGCATCCCACTGATGGCATCCACATTCCATAAGGCAGAGAAGTGAGGCAATGGATCCTACAGTCAGGTAGTTCTCAGAAAAGGGGGAACTTACAAGGAAATGGAGGGAGAAACATTAAGAAAAAATGAAACTGGAAAAGGACCTTCTTCATCACCTTACTGGGACATGGGAAAGACAGTGACACACAGGGGAAGGACAGCACTCCTCCTAGACTCTCCACTCCATGCGGAGTGTATTATGTGGGGTCTTTAATGTTCCGCGTGGGCAGAAAAGTGCCACTGTGCTTTTTCCCATAAGAATTCCATTCATCCTGAAAGACAGCTATTTATGAGTCATGCTATAAAGTTTAAATGTTTGTATTTTTACATATTTTTAAGTTCCCAAGAGTTCCGACCTTAAAAGCTCAAAGAAAACTCTAGTACTTCACAACCTTCCTTTGAAACCCCAGGTGAGTAGTTTTTATGTAGCTCTCTTCAGGCTACAATCCAAGGGGTAGCAAAGAGTTAGACATGACTGAGCACCTAATACAACACAAAGCACTGGGACAATAATAGGCCATTATAAAACCAAGGACATTCTTACACAATTTGGTTTTAATTCAATTTCCAGTTGACCCTCTTCCCCAGATTTACAACCATTCACATAGAAGCAAATTCTCACTTTCTTTTGGAAAAGCATAAAGAAGTTGGGGGAAAGAATGAAAAAAAAAACCCAGATAACCAGCTCATGCTCCTTTTATATTTTATGAATTGATATAAATAATATGTGGCTCATTTTAAATGTCTGAATTCTGGTAGCATCTTGTCAGTAAATATCCCATATATCTGAGATCATTTATTTTAATAAAGTTTCATGACTCACCAGCTACCAAAGACTTGATTTAATTCAAAGTCCAAAACATAATTCCCATTTTTGCATTATTTAAAAAAAAAACTTTCTAAATAAATAATAGATCAAAGCAGCATCCCACTGATGGCATCCACATTCCATAAGGCAGAGAAGTGAGGCAATGGATCCTACAGTCAGGTAGTTCTCAGAAAAGGGGGAACTTACAAGGAAATGGAGGGAGAAACATTAAGAAAAAATGAAACTGGAAAAGGACCTCCTTCATCACCTTACTGGGACATGGGAAAGACAGTGACACACAGGGGAAGGACAGCACTCCTCCTAGACTCTCCACTCCATGCGGAGTGTATTATGTGGGGTCTTTAATGTTCCGCGTGGGCAGAAAAGTGCCACTGTGCTTTTTCCCATAAGAATTCCATTCATCCTGAAAGACAGCTATTTATGAGTCATGCTATAAAGTTTAAATGTTTGTATTTTTACATATTTTTAAGTTCCCAAGAGTTCCGACCTTAAAAGCTCAAAGAAAACTCTAGTACTTCACAACCTTCCTTTGAAACCCCAGGTGAGTAGTTTTTATGTAGCTCTCAGTAAATCCTAACTAACAAAAAATAAAGTTCATTAAAGTGCAATTCAGGATGCTAACTTATTTCCCTTTACAACCTAGAAAGAACACTGCATTCAGAACAAAAAAAGTTGGAGATTAAAAAATGCAGGCCTGCCAGTAGATATCTCACCTGCACAAGCCACATGGCCTCTAGGCAGCCTGTTCACCAGGTCCAACAGAAACGAGACTCCAACTCTGCAGAAAGATGCCCGTGATGGTTAATTTTATGTTTCTACTTGGCTGTGCCACAGTGTCTAGATACATGGACAAACATTCTGTGAGGATGTTTCTGGATAAGACTAACATTTAAATCGGTGGGCTCTGGGCAAAGCCGATTGCCATCCATAATATAGTGGGCCTCACCCTATCACTGTAAGGCCTGAACGGAACAAAAGCCTGTCCTCTCCCAGCAAATTCTGCAATAGCCTCAACTGCTGCAGCTCAAGCCCGAAGTGCAATATCAGTTCATCCCTGGGTCCCCAAGATGCTGGCCCATCCTGCAGATTTTGGATGTATCAGCCTCCACAAGCATATGAGCCAATGCACTTATGTCCTGTAGGTTCTACGTCTTTGGAGACCCACCCCCAAGCCAGTCAGGGCCACGTCCTAGCAGTGTTATGAGTAAACAAGAATAGCACTTTTCATGCTTCTCAGAGTCAGGACCACTCTGTCCAGCCACAAAGGTCCTAGAGGTGAAGGGAGACAGGCATTAGGGAATAATGTCCTTGGAACTAAGAACACATTCTCTCTGGCCTCTCCCCTCAGTAAAACGGAAACCAGGTAACAGTATAATTTTCTACATGACAATCCAAAAAAGAAAAATTAAATGTCTTTGTCTCACTCATAACCATAACAAGCTAAAAAACATGTCATCAGAAGAGCCAATTATGATGGTGATATCTCAGTTTCTATTATGCAGTATCTACCTCTCCTCTGAGGAACTCAAGCACCTGCCAGAGAGGACCTAATTATTCCTCCCTTCCCTACCAGAATTAGGAGGCCAGTATAAGGAAATGGTAACCCACTCCAGTATTCCTGCCTAGAGAATCCCATGGACAAAGAAGCCTGTTAGGCTACAGTCCACGGGGTCGCAAAGAGTCGGACACGACTGAGCGACTTCACTCACTCTCTATTATTATTCTGGCTTTACAGACAAAGATTTTGAAGAAAAGAGAAGCTCAGTGGTTCCTATAAGCACAGCAATGGTCCCAGAGGCACAGGCCCTGCCACTCCGCCCTAAAGATCACTCACTAAGCCCCGAGCGTGAGAGGCCTGAGAAAGAAGCAGTGGACAATGACAACCCACAAGTATGATTTTACTGACAGATGCTCTTACATGAGCTGAAAGTATAAGCGAAGTTAGAGATGCTGATGAATGTCCTAATAAAAAGGTCACAGTTTTGAAACAACTTGTCTGCCCTGGTGTCCTCGTCATAATAAGCATGCGTGCCATATATTCACACTGTGGATGCACTGAGAGAACCCCAGAGCTATGCAGTTTAGAATGATGGGGACTTGGGTCCACACAGAGTAACTTTTCAAGGAAGGAAAGAGAGACTGCACTTGGGCACTTACCAGCACTATCTCTTTAGATGCTCACATCAATCATGGCAAACAGGTATCAACAATCCATTTTACGGGAAAACCATGTTCAGAGGGATTAAAGAGTCAATCCTAAGGCCATAAAGCCGGGAATCAGTGTGCTACCCTCTGAATTCAAGTACACTAGGTATCCCTTTTCCAAGATTTGAAGCATCCTCCTAACAACAGAGAAATCCTCACTTCCCAGGAGATGGCCCACCAATTACTCCTGGAGTGTTTCCAACAGGAATGGGATGACAAGGCTGCTGGCCAGTGAGGAGCAAATCTGCTGTGCTGGGCCTCTGGGGACTGCACCCAGTAGGCCCTCAGGAGCTGCGGGCAGCCCGATTCTTTCACATGCCCAACGGCAGCTCTTCTAGGATTGGAAGAGAGCCAGTCAGTCCCTCCTCACTCTCTACAAATCAACCTAAGGAGCCACTGCTTCCAGGTCTCTAGAGACCTTAGTCACTCTCCTTGGCCATCCTCAGTCTGATCTGTTCTGTGACCGCCTCTCAAAAGAGAGCGTCCGGTCTCAAATAAGATACTCCACATGTGGTCTCAAAGAGACCCATGAATGGAAATCTATAAGTCAGATACTTAGCTTTTTAGCATCCCTAGGTCTTCACACATGAATTGCTAAACATTTGTCTGTATTTATGCAACTGGTGGGAAAACAGGAATTGAAAAAAGTGGGGGTGGGTGTGGTGAGGGAGGGCAGGAAGGAAGAAAGGAAGTGGGAAGAAGGAGTCAGACACAGCCCTTGTGCATCTCTGTTGTTTAACCACATTCCACCAGCATTTTGCTCTTTCAGGATTGTGTTCAATCCTGATTCTGTCATCTACATTATTAACTGTCCTTCCCAATTTGGCAAACATGGTAAACACACCTCCCAAATCTTTATCCAAGGCACTGACAAGACTGTTAAACAGGACAGGGTCAATACCTGAGCTCGGAGCCATGCTCCCAAGGGGCCACCGTCTAGGCTGAGTTACAGAACAATCCTCAGAGTACAAACATGCAGAGGACACAGGGTTAACAGGCTGACGCCCCGCAGCTCACCTAGTTCACTGTCTTACTCACAATTGGGTAAACAACATTAACAAGTAGTAAAAGAATACAACTGATTTGTAAAAATGTTCAGCCGTACAAGTACTTGAAAAGTGTAATAGCAAGAATGAAATGATCAGGTGTCTGCTGCTGCTCCTGTCACTTCAATTGTGTCCGACTCCGTGCGACCCCAGAGACTGCAGCAAACCAGGCTCTGCTGTCCCTGGGATTCTCCAGGCAAGAATGCTGGAGTGGGTTGACATTTCCTTCTCCAATGCATGAAAGTGAAAAGTGAAAGTGAAGTCGCTCAGTCATGTCTGACTCCTAGTGACCCTACGGACTGCAGCCTACCAGGCTCCTCTGTCCATGGGATTTGCCAGGAAGAGTACTGGAGTGGGTTGCCATTGTGTTCTCCAGATCAGGTATCTATTTCAGCGCAAATACATTTTAATGGCAACACCGAGGCTTGGAAAGAAGCAATCTCAGATACTGCTAGCAGGCAATAGTAAATAAAACCTTCTGTTTTAACCAGTCGTTTGTTTCCTGTATTTCTGATGCTTTGATGCTTTGACCTGCTGACCCTGGAGTGACTGCCCCTCCTAGAGTTGGCCAATTTCAGGAGACAGTAAACAACTCTGTCTCAAATACAAACCAACCACCACATCCCCAGAGCCCACAGCACCAACTACCTCGCAGTGGGGCTCTCACTCTCTGGCCACTGTCCACCTGCTCTAACTACAGCAGGGCCAGGAATCTGACAACTCAGCACAGCCCCTATGCCTCAGACCCTACTGAAATTATTCAAACTAGCCCATTCTCAGCCTGCTTGCCCTGCCTTGCCTCTTCCCTTCAGCAGAAACCTCAGTAAAGGTATTTGCCCACAGGCCCTGCCAACCCCCGCATGCTGACCCACCCAGAGCTTCCCCGCATGGCATGGCGAGCTCTCTCCTCCTGAGAACTGGAAATAATAAACTATCTTTTCAATGACAACCATCTCCTAACCCAAGAGGGCAATGGCATCCCTCTCCAGTACTCTTGCCTGGAAAATCCCAACTGAGAGACTTCACTTTCACCTTTCACTTTCATGCACTGGAGAAGGAAATGGCAACCCACTCCAGTGTTCTTGCCTGGAGAATCCCAGGGACAGGGGAGCCTTGTTGGCTGCCATCTATGGGGTCGCACGGAGTTGGACACAACTGAAGCAACTTAGCAGCAGCAGCAGCAGCAGCATCTCCTAACCGGTCGGCCTTAGTATCAACAGCAATTTTGCAAATTATGTTTATATGTTTTTATACAGGTATTTATGACTTCTAGAAATTTATACTAAGAAATAACCAGCTATCTGGTCAAAATTTATATAAAGATTTTTATCATACTATTATTTATAACACTGAAAAATCAAAAGCAGCTTAAATGTCTAATAATAGAAAAATGGTTTTAAAATTACAGGTACATCTAGCAGCTAGTAACTTTAAACCTTAATATTAAATAACTTTGGCTTACTATGAAAGCAATAAAAATCATGTTTTTAAAGAATCAGTAAATGATAAGAGGAAGATACACAATTTGATGTTAAATTAAAAAAGACAAGATGTAAGACTATATCTAGGTGTGTGCGGAGGTGCGCCCAGTTGTGTACAGCTCTTTGCGACCTCCTGGACTGTTGCCTGCTAGGCTCCTCTGTCCATGGAATTTTCCAGGCAAGAATACTGGAATGGGTTGCCATTTTCTACTCCACTATACCTAGGATATGATCTCAATTTTTGTATAAGAAGGGAAGAAAGAAAATATGTACTTCCAAAGACATTCTCCTTAAAAAGAATATAAAATCAAGAAACACAATCTGATTTTGGGAAAGCTACATTCGTACTACATTCATATTTTAAAATTCTGGTTATCCCTCTGCCTGCCTGCCAATGCAGAAGACAGGGGTTCAACCCTTGATCTGGGAAGATTTCACCTGCCTCGGAGTAGCTAAGCCTATGGGCCACAACTATTGGTCCTGTGCTCTCGAGCCCAGAAGCAGAACTACTGAAGCCCATGCTCCCTAGAGCCTGTGCTCTGCAACAAGAGAAGCCCCTGCAGAGAGGCCCATGAGCTGTAACTAGAGAGCAGCCGCACAGCTAGAGAAAGCCCACGCAGCAGTGAAGACCCAGCACGGCCAAGAATAAATAAATACATTTTTTAAAATAAAAATTAAAAATAAAATACAGAAGCAAAAGAGCCAATTACAGATGCAGAGCTGTGGATCCTTCCCACAGGCAATACTAGTCGGGAATGATGCCACAGATGCAAACTAGGACTCCAAACCACGAATAGAAATAAAGGGTTAATAGGAATTCCTTGGTGGTCCAGTGGTTGGGACTCCACGCTTCCACTGCAGGGGACCCGGTCTGACCCCTGGTTGGGGAACTAGGATCCTGCATGCTGTGTGGCAGGACCAAATAAATGAACAAATAACAATCTAAGAACTTAAAATACAACTGTACTACAATGTTCTTGATTCTAGAAACGTGGCTTACAATTTGAAATACCTTAATTTTCTCTTCCATTTAAAAAATAAAATAAAATAACAGCCAGTAGGCTCACTCTGAGTGTTACAGACACATGGTCAAGGGCTTCACTGACTCCTGCAGCTTTTGGAGAGAGGAAGGGCTTGTCTTCCTCTCCTCTTCCACCACAGAGAACGTGAGCTTCCCAGGCTTCAAAGGCTTGGTGGGATGAGTGACATGTTAGGGTGACAACTTAAGGGGTCCATAGGATTTCTAAAGTCCTCATTTGGGTGAGGTTATTAGGCACCCTGACTTCCCAGGTGGTGCCAGCGGTAAAGAACCTGCTGCCAATACAGGAGATGTTAAGAGATGCAGGTTCACTCCCCAGGTTGGGAAGATCCCCTGGAAGAGAGCATGGCAACTCACCCCAGTATTCTTGCCTGGAGAATCTCATGGACAGAGGAATATGGCGGGCTACAGTCCATAGTGTCGCAATGAGTCAGACACGAGTGAAGAGGCTTAGCACAGCATAGCACACCATTAGACACCTATAGTTAAGCAAGATTCTATACAGGAGTAAGAACCAACCGCAGAATGACTGTGGAGGAAGAACAACTGCAGCTTTACACCCTAAAATACTGTCGTGTGCATGTGTAAAGCCCAAACATCCCATGAGTGGCCTGCGCTGGGGTCCAAGTAGCCAGTCTCTGCTGTGGGGTGGGGGCACCAGGGCTTCTGGCCCCAGGTCTCAAGTCCCAAGGAGCTTTCTCGGGGTGCCCTAGGCACACTAGAGGAGGGGACAGGGGACAAGAGGAAGACCGTCCTCTCTTCCCACCTGCACTCTCAGGACCCACCTCACCACGTGCCAGCAGAGGTGCCATTCATATGTTACACATTCACCATCATACATTCCTACCTCCATGGCCTTGCTCCCCAGCCCCGGGGGTGCTGGCTGCCTCCGGTAGCGACTGCTTGGCCGTAATACCTCGAGGTTCTCTGTCCACCCTTTCGGCTCCTCTGGAACCAATTTCCCACCTAAATGCCCCCTGCTAAAACACCCAGGATGTGTTCTGTTCTCTTTACTGGATCCTGACTGATAGGCTTTCATCTCTAAGAGAAAAGAAATACATCATCATGTTAAAACTACAGAAACCCATCACCTGGTTACAATGAGAAGCTGGTCTCAGAGGTGCCATTCATATGTTACACATTCACCATCATACATTCCTACCTCCATGGCCTTGCTCCCCAGCCCCGGGGGTGCTGGCTGCCTCCGGTAGCGAGTGCTTGGCCGTAATACCTCGAGGTTCTCTGTCCACCCTTTCGGCTCCTCTGGAACCAATTTCCCACCTAAATGCCCCCTGCTAAAACACCCAGGATGTGTTCTGTTCTCTTTACTGGATCCTGACTGATAGGCTTTCATCTCTAAGAGAAAAGAAATACATCATCATGTTAAAACTACAGAAACCCATCACCTGGTTACAATGAGAAGCTGGTCAGTCTGTGGGTCAGAAACCATGACACTCCCCAGCCCATCCACAGCCTGGAAGGGAAGCAGGCCTGAGTTCAGGGAGCCGCATGCAAATCACTTCACCTCCCTCCTCTGTAAACTCAAAGAGAAGCACCGCATACATCACACAGGACCCCTGACATCCAGGAGGCATTCTGCTTCCCCAATCTTCCACAAAGGAACACTGGGCCAAGGCACACGCCCTGGTTCCTTGACTGAACCTCCTCAGCTGACACAGGTTTTAATTCCTCCACAATCTTGGCAACACACCTTGAATAGTTACTGCTTAAGGAAGGTTTGTGTTGTGGTTTGTTTTTTTTTAAGAAATTTTATTTTATTTATTTATTTATTTGGCCACACCATCCACCACATGGGCTCTCGGTTCCCCGACCAAGGATCATTATTAACATGAAGACCCTCCTTCCTTGTTCTGAACACTGCATTCTATCTATCCATAAAGCAAAAGATGACACCCACGGTTTGTTTTCAGCTGCACATCACAGTTAAGTCATATTTTTGTCTTCCATCAATGAAAATACCTAAACATGCTCTCAGAAGCATGAAAAGTGCTCAAACTGACCATCCTTTCATTTGGTCCATGAATTCCAGAAGAGGAATGAAAACCATTCTGCATTTTAGCCATTTACCTCTCCCTTTCAGAAAGGCTCTGCTTTCAAGGCTCTTCCGAGGATGGCACTAGAGACAGACATGACTGAACTACAGTGTGGTACCAAAGTAGAGACCCTGAAGATGGAATGCCCAGGTCTGAAGGTTGGCTCTCCTCCTTACCAGCAGTGTGATCCAGGACTAGTCACCTAGCTGCTCCATGCCCATTTCCTGATTTGTAAGATAGATATATCACCTTGCTGGATTATACCATGCAGATTAAATGAGTTAACATATGCAAAGCACTTATACAGTGTTTGGCATATAGTGAGTGTACAGAAATGTTGGTTCTTCTTAACTAGAAAGAAAGCTACCAGTAATTACACTGTTTCCATCATCCTTTGAATTAGTTTTCTCAAACTACTCTTATGAACAAAACTTTAAAGTTGAAAGTGAGGGTGGACTTCCCTGGTGGTCCAGTGGATAAGATTCTGAGCTTCCAATGTAGGGGCCAGGGTTCGATCCCTAGTCAGGGAACCAGATCCCACAAGCCACAATTAAGCCTGCGTGCTCTAGAGCCCACAAACCGCAACCAACTAAAAAAGCCTGAACACTACAACAAAGACCCATCACACCCAAATTAAACAGCAACTTAAAAAAAAAAACAAAATTGGAGCAGGAGCTGCAGTGATTATATTGGAACCCAGAGGGCAGAGACATAGACAGGAGTTTCCAGACAGCATGATACCTCAGCCACTCTTGATGCTGCATTTTTATCTATTACTTGAAGACAGGTTTAGAATGTACCCTTATCCATTCTTTTTTTCCCTTTCTTCTTTTTCTTTTCTTTAACTGTGCCACACGGCATGTGGGATCTTATTTCCCTGACCAGGGAACAGATCTGCACCCTCTGCACTGGAA
>SJYC01006142.1:0-14693 GCA_006408675.1 Madoqua kirkii
CACAGTAGTAGATATAATGGTCATCTGAGTTAAATAAGTTCCCCTTATCCATTCTTAAATAGTATAGCTGGAGGGGATTTTAAGTAAGCAGGATAAAGAATCAGAATCCAAGAAAGATCTGGCCAAGCAACCAACTCTAATGAGATTAAACTTAAGATTAAATCCTAGGTTCTGCACCCTGTAGAAACCAACTGTTTGGACAAGGGTGAGGCAGGTGTAAAATGATGCCTAAGGAGTGTTCTGATATTAAGTACACCAGGGTCAGCAGGATGAGACCTACGAGGCAGGCAGTACACACACAGAAAATGTCAACTTCCAAGGAGATGGCAAAGACAGCCACTTCCCTGTCCTCTCACCCATCGTGAGCGTGGCGTCCAGTTCTGATCACTATATTTACAAACACCTTTACAGTCATTTGATAATAATTCCGATGATTACAGAAAACCCAGAAGTAGCCACCATTCGCACAGTCTTGTTTTATTCTTTCTCCCTCTATACTACATAATACATGGCAGTGTTAGATCCAATGTTTTTCTCACTTAGTCATGAGGTGAACATTTTCCTGTCATTAAAGGTAGATCAAAATTTTTTTTCAACTAGGAAAAATTATTTTCACCTTTCAACTCATTTTCCAAGCAGTAGTTACAGTAAAAATCAATGGTATAAATATACTGTATATTGAAAAATACATTTAGTTTAGTGATCAAATGAAGAGCTTTTGATACTGCTTATATATGGACATATAATAAAATATGCTTCGATTGGAAAAATATCTCAAATCTCATCAGTAACACACTGAAATGATACAAAGGTGTGCCGAAGGAAAGGGAAAGCTAAGGAAGGCCCCTTTGCTCCCAAGACAGCTCCCAAGATGGGTGCGCTTTGAAGCTCCTGCTGCTATGCCCAAACTCACACACAGACTCACGCATGCACGCATGTACGAAAGCACAACTTTCATGACAGTGAGCCCATTCCGCGAGTCTGTTTTCTTCACTTTACAATGTGCCCGTCAGCTTTCGTGCACTTTACCCTGTTTGCAGCAATCCTACAAGTCTGACATTACGTCTGTTTCACAGACAAAAGAGACTGAGGGTCAGGCAGCTAGTTACATAGTAAATGCAAGATGTGAAGATGGCCCTCCTCACCCCTAGCCACCATGCTACCTGCCTTATTTCAGGACAGAGCAAGGAACAGGAAGAAAGGGAACAAAATGCCCACACTTCAGAATACTTGACAAATATTCCTGCTAAGAGATGGCAAGACGGTAAAATTCATGTAAAAGAATACACAGAAACAAGGCCAAAATCCTGTGGACCAACATCAACCTCACTTTTCACTTCATTTGGTCCACAGGCCAAGCACTAAAGACCATTCACCCACACTCCCAGCTGCACACTGCAAGGTGACTATCTGGAGAAAAGGTATTGCATAGAAGCACGGGTTTGCTATTATTCCATGAATAAAACATTTTTTTCATCTAAAAATGTAAGTGTGAATACTTTCTCACTGCAAACTCTGACAGGGGCACCTTGTCATGAATCTATGAGTTCTGGCTAAGTAAGGTATCCCCAACTCTGGGGGGAAAAAAAAAGTGTAAGAAAACTGTATAATGAGAACAGTCTGGGAAACAGACATTTCAGGAAGAAAGAGTAACAGCAGCAGAACTCCAAGCGAAGAGAGCAGCACGTGAAGGGGGGGCGTGCATTCAGGGCCTGCAGTCTCCTCCGCAGCCTCCCTCCAAGGGTCCTCTCCTGCTCTCTGACTTCCAGAATCCACACCAAGGTGGCAATTCTCAACATGGGGGGAGGGAAGCATACAAGATGAAACCTGAATAGCCCACAACAGAAGACGACAGTGTGAACTAATAAGGAGCCACCAAAAATTCATGAAAAGAACATTTAACAGTCTGGGAAAACTGCATATGATAAGTTAAGTACACAAAGTAAAACACAGGGACTTCCCTGGTGGTCCAGTGGTGAAGACTTCCAATGCAAGGGATGCAGGTTCAGTCCCTGGTCAGGGAGCTAATATCCTACATGCCTCACCGCCCAAAACCATAAAAACAGAAATATTATAACAAATTCAAAAAACAGACTAAGCATTAAAAAGAAAAGTAAAACATAAAACTGTACAGTTACCATGATGGCAACATGTGATCACATATGTACCTGAAAAATGATAGGAAAGGAAACCAACAGTCAAGTAGCTCCCAGCATGATTTCATCAGTGTGATTGCCATCTTCTTTTCACATCTTCTATTATATTGCTTTCTTACTTCTACAAAATTTTTAAAGGTAAAAAGAATAAAACAGTAAGCTATAAAATGAAAGTTAATTTATGTTCTAAGGCACAAAAAGGTACAAAATGCTTTGGGACTTAAAAAGGAAAAGGTAGAGACAAGGATTCATGAAGAGGTTAGCATCTGAAATAGACTTGAAAGATGCTACAGGTCTACCAGGGTTGGGAAGCAAGCATACTATCTTGTGTGATCAAATTTTTATATGCTTTGCAGTTTCAAAGGGTGTGTACGTGTGAGTCTATAACAATAGCCAGATAACTCCAAACCCGACACCTTTTGTCACACAGGAATATAAATTTGTGGGAGTAAGTAGAAAGCCTGAAATTTTTTAAAAAGGCTGCAACACACAAAAATACCATTTTTTAAAATCATGACTATTTACATGCAAGTTAACGCACTGTACATTTTGAACTCAAATATTTTATTAGCCTCATTTTAACTCACTAACTTGGTAAATACGGCCTTTTGTGTTTTTACTTTAGCAGAAGTACTATTTGATATGTTTTATTGTCAGTGCCTCTGTAGAGCTCTTCCCCTGTCGCTCTTCATGCATCTGATGTCTTTACTCAGCTATATCTATTCTTTTCCTAACCTTACCAAGAAAGGCAAACAGCTACGGGCAATTCACAAAACCAAAGCTTAACATAAACCAGCAAAAAAATCTAGGAAACAAAAAGAAAGGGAATAACATAATCCATAGTAATAATTACTGTGACAGTTATTTTCCTTATTAAAAAATAGCATTCCAACATGACCACTTTATTTCAAGCCCTCCCCCACTCCATATCCCCCACCAAATCAACTCAATTTCTAAAATTATCCTGGTAAAAATAAAATGCAGGTGTTTGGAAACAAATAGATTACCTCTAACCCCTGGTGCCAGTCATTGCCCTGGTTTCCAAAACCACTGAAACTGAGGAACTATTTTATGAGGAGTTATCATTTGTGCACCATCACTTGTTTGATTAATAAATGATAGAAAACACATTTCTACCCAAAGCACCAGAAATGTTTAATAAGAGTGCAGGAAACAAGTGGACAGGGGAGGACTTCCACATCCAGTGACAACAGCAAGGTCTTCCAGACCACAGGTGGGAGGCAGGGGCCATGCAGACAAGGACAGGGCAACCTGGGCGAAATGTTTTTGCTTTCTTTTGACTTACAACCTCCTTAAAAGCACTGAGGAGCTGTCAAGCTAGCAAGAAACTACAAGGTCAAAATCTGAGGGAGAGCAGGGACCAGGAGGCAGCAGCGGATAGGAAGGGATTTTCGGGAGAAGTCAAGGTGCCCAGGCAGCCCAGAGCAGGAACCTCGGAGGCAAGGCCCTCCACGTAATCAGGACCCCAGGGGGCTACTCACACAGGGCACAGCCCATGTCCACCCACAGCCACCACCCTGGGCCATAAAAGGAGACAGAGGAGCAAAACACGGCCCTGAGGACTTGCAGCCACAGGGGGCCTTCATGCATTTTCAGAACAGCTTTATGAGTTATTCTTTATATATCATAAAATTCATGTTTTAAGTGTACAAATGAGGAGTTTAGACAATTTAGAGTTTTGCCACCGCACCACCACCATTTTATAACTGAACATCCTCATCCCTCCAAAAAGAAACGGTCATGCTCATCTGATGTCGTCTCCATCTCCCGCCCCAGACCTAAGCCTACTCTGGACATTTCACATGGAATCATACATGTGGCCTTCTGTGTCCTTCGTGCATTGTGCAAGCTGGGTTCTTAGTTCTAAACGGTCCAGGGAACCTCAGGCCACGAACCATGGTTTAAAGCAGTCCCAGACCAGGACCAACTGCCTGGCAAAACAAACAACATACCCTGGAGGAAAGTGCCTTCACCCTGGGCCAACAGATAATCCCAACAGATAATCACTTCTGAAGCAAACCAGTACACACAGAAAATAACAAGGCACCATATAAACAAAGTAAAAGGGCAATGATAAAAAGCAAACAGCAAACATAAGACCCAAAGATCTTCAAACTGGAATACCAGACAGTGACAAAATGCCATGCTCACCGAGTCAAACGAACTAAAAGGCAAATTGAAAATAGTCGCAGAAAATGGGAAAAAAATTTTAAGTGATCTGATAATAAATCAAATAAAATTCTAAAATCTTAAAATGCACACACAGAAAATTAAACACTCAGTGGATTGAAAGAATTAAGCAGAATGCAAAATGTGAAAGATTCAGTGAATGACAAACAGCAGCTTAGATATAGCTACAGAGAAACTGCATCTGCATGACAAAAAGACACTGTCCACAGTGCAGCTCAGGAGGACAAAAGGAAGTAGATATAGAAGAGAAATATGGAAGAAAGAGAGTGAACATAAATCTAATCAGAGTTTCACAAACAGTGTGTGGGAAGAACTCCAGGAACTGCCTGGCAGCTTCTAAGCCACAACAGAAGCAGGAGGTGGCAGAATGACTTCAGGTGCTGAAAGAAAACGCCAGTCCTGGATGCACATGTGGGGAAAGCGTCCTTTAGGAACTAGGACCTAATACAGACATTACCAGATTAACAAAGAGAATGTGACATTAGCAGATCCTCATGAGGAGAAATTCTAAAATCTTTCAGTCAGGATAAAAGTCATCCTGCATGGAAGGTGTGAGAGCCAAAAGGAACGAGACTAAAAAGGCATAAACGTGCAGTAATCTAAAGTAATGCTGGCTGAATAAAGCACGAATGACTATTTGTGCTTACAAAAACAAGAAATAAAACACACAGTGCTGTGCTATGCTTAGTCACTCAGTCACGTCCGACTTTTTGTGACCCCATGGACCCCACGGAGCCTGGCAAGCTCCTCCGTCCATGGGATAATCCAGGCGAGAAACTGGAGTGGGCTGCCATGCCCTCCTCCAGGGGATCTTCTTAACCCAGGGATCAAACCCAGGTCTCCCGCATTGCAGACAGATTCTTTACTGTCTGAGCCACCAAGGAAACCCAAAATACACAACACTAACACATAAGAAATAAAAAGTTAACAGGGATTCTTCCAGGCTTATGCTGTCCAGGGAAAAGTTTAAATAAACGTCCTGATTAACTTTATGCTTTTTTTGTTACTGTTGTTGAATGTTTCTACTGTTATTGCTAGGGAACTAGTACAATGAGAGAAAAATAGTATGTTATCTCACAGACAGTGAAGGGGAAGAAATGAAATAGTAGAATATTTTCAGTCCATAAAAAGGCACTGGGCAGCGGGAGGGGAAGAGGAGTACAGGCTGGACAAACAGAAAACACAAAATAAGGACTCAGATTGAAGCCCAAATAAATGTAAACAGACTAAAGTCTCCAGTTAAAAGACAAAAATTATCAGCCTAGACTTTTTTTAACTCTAACTACAAGCTGTTTACAAAAGACATACGAAAAACATAAGGCTGAAAAGAAAAGTTGATGTATATAAAAGGATAGAAAAATAAATAGCGCAAATACTAAACAAGGAAAAAACTGCTGTTAACTATATTAATGAGACATACTTTAAAGCATTATTAGGGATAAAGAGAATAACCTCAGAGCAATTCAAACTCCCATTCACCAGGGAGATACATAGTTTTAAATTAGTGTAACATAATAATATAGCCTCAAAATATAAACAGAGTACAAATATTTGACATATTTATTGATACAATCATGGTGAGAGATTCTAATACGTTTCCATTATTGATAGAAAAATTATTGATAGAAAAAAAAGAAATCAGTAAAGGTGTAAATGATCTTTACATGACAAAATATCTGACTTGAGGGTCACATAGGGCACCTAGCAACTACAGATACACATTGTGGTCAGGAACACAAGGAACATTTACCCTCAGTTCAGTTCAGTTCAGTCGCTCAGTCGTGTCCGACTCTTTGCGACCCCACAAATCGCAGCACGCCAGGCCTCCCTGTCCATCACCAACTCCCGGAGTTCACTCAGACTCACGTCCTTGTCCAAAAGGCAGAGCTCAACAAATTTCAAAGAACTGAAATTTGGAGTGTCCACAGACACACACACACACGGATACACACTCAGATAGCTATAGAAGTCGCATGATCCAAAACACTAGGGGGTGCCAACACAAAAGACAATGATGTAAACGGCTCCCCTAAGGATGCCCAGTGCATCTGTTACTGCATTATGAAATCACACACATGTTCTCTGATCAAAATGCAATTAAGCAAGAAATCAAAAACCAATCCTAGGAAAATTCCTCTACATTAAAAAATTGCGAAACACACTTTTAAATAACTCATGCTGCTGCTGCTAAGTCGCTTCAGTCGTGTTCAACTCTGTGTGACCCCATAGACGGCAGCCCACCAGGCTCCCCCGTCCCTGGGATTCTCCAGGCAAGAACACTGGAGTGGGTTGCCATTTCCTTCTCCAGTGCATGAAAGCGAAAAGTGAAAGTGAAGTTGCTCAGTCGTGTCCGACTCTTAGCGACCCCTTGGACTGCAGCCTACCAGGCTCCTCTGTCCAAGGCATTTTCTAGGCAAGAGTACTGGAGTGGTGTGCCATTGCCTTCTCCAAAATAACTCATAATAAAGTCAAAATGAAATTCAGATACTTTGAACTATATAACAAAAATACTGCACATCAAAACTTGTTGAATGCAGCTAAGTATTTAATTCACATATTATAATTTTAATTAAAATATTTACAAAATGCCTACATTAGAAAAGACAAATGACTAGAAATTAATAAAGTATCCATCTCAAGAATTTCCCCCTCAAGAGTAGGGGAAAAGGCAAAAAAATGAATTCAAGGATAACAGAAAAGAAATAGGATTTTTAAATAAAGTAATGAAATGTTAACGATACAGAGTATCAACAAGAGCCAAAGGCTGGTTATTTGAAAGACTGAAAACTGGACAATCCTCTGGCCAGAAGTGAGAAAAGAAAGTGGACCTACAAATACTCAATGTCAGGAATAGAAAGGGAAAATTACTACAGTTCTATAGACTTTAAAAAGATCACAGGAGAATATGATGAACAATTTTATGCTCCTAAATTTGAAATCTAGAAGAAATAGACAAAATCTCCTAAAAACACAATTTACTAAAACTGGCTTAAAAAAAAAAATCAGATGTACAAACTTCCAGTTATAATAAGATAAATAAATGCCAGGATGTAATGCCTACAACTTGATAAATACAATTAACTTTCCTGTATGTTATGCACGAAAGTTGTTATTACAGCAAATCTCAAGTGTTCTCATTACAAGAAAAAATTGTTTTCTATTACTTTCATTTTTTCTCTATATGAGACAATTTACGTTTACTAAACTTACTGTGATAAGCATTTCAAGTATCTGGAAATGCTGCTACGCAGTGCTGTAGGCCAGTTAGATCTCAGTAAAAGTGGAAGGAAAAATAAATAAATGATGAAAATTGGAGAAAATTGGAGGGAGAAAAAGAATACCATTTCAAAAGCCTAAAGAACTTTCACAAACTCTTTTTACAAAGAAAGTTTGGGACTGCATGGCTTCACTGGCAGGTCTCACCAAGCATTCCTGAAACAGATCATTCAACTGTTGAGGGACCACTTTCCTTGGCTCCAGTCACCACAAAGCCTCAACATGTCCCCAGAGCCATGCAGGAAGGCACATGAGTGGGGCTGATGTCTCACACCACCAACTCCCTGGAGATGCACCAGGTACAGAAAATAGGGAAGGCTGGTGCCCAGAGCCCACAATCTGATCTGTGGGATGATAGCACCTGAAACAAGAGCTGTCAAGTGGCCTAGCGATTAGAACGGTATTAAACCAGTAAGAAGCTAAGGCGTGACTTCTCTGTGTCCACATCTCCCACACACACAGCCATCTCATCCCCAGCAGCCTTATACACACACTGCACAGGGAGCAGGCAGGAAGCTGTGCACAGGGGCTTCTGGGGCTCCTGATGAGATGGAAGGTCCCATGAGCTCTGAATATAAGATAAATGACATTCTAGTACATGAGGGGAAAAAATGGATTTTAAAAAGATGCTAGTTAGGAAAGCATCAAGATAATATCAAGTACCTAAAAGAAAATGAACAAAAGATAGGCAACACCTCTACAGGGGAAGTATGTAACTTAGGGAAATTCACAGATCTTCCTAAATAAACGAAGATCTTCCTAAATAAATGTTCATGGACCGGGACCTCAATTTGGTAAGGATGTTAAATCTCCTCAATTGACATACAGGCTCAATGCAATCCCAATCACATGCAACAAATTTTCTTTCTTTGAACTCGCAAGCTAATTCTCAATCTCACATGAAGAGCAAAAGAACCAGAAGAGCCAGATGCTCTCAAAGGAAACAAGTGTGAGGACTTCTCTCAGACAATTTCCATAAAGCTGGTAATTAAGACAGAGGAGCAGTGCAAGGGTGACCACAGAAAGCGCAGACATCCCCTGACAGGTCCACACTGACATGGCCTCTGGACAAACAACAGAGCCCTGCAGCAGAGGGCTAAAATTCACTAAGACAACTAGGTATGTACAGGGGGTAAGAAAAAATTATAACTGGACCCCTTCCATAGACCATACAAACAAAGTATATAAAAGACCCAAACGGGGAGGGAGCCTTCCAGATAGGAGAGGAGATCATCTTCATCCTACCAGGAAAAAGAGCAGGAAAGAAGTTCTTAGCCAAAATGGAAAACAGCATGAAGATGAAAAAGTAACAAATCTGATGACGTTAAAACTGAGATGTCAAAAGACTCCACAAAGAAAGCAGAAAGACAAGTTTCAAAGTGGAAAGGCACTTAACAGTAAATATACAAAATATATGTAAGCTCCTAAATCAGTAAGAAAAAGACAATTTCAATAAAAGATGGACAAAAGATCAGAACAGGCTTTTAAAAAAGAGAATATACGATTATCTTGTACCAATGTGCTATGCCAGGTTATGCGTACCAGACTACATAGGAAGACTCACTTCAACATCATTCGGGAGTAGGACAGGTAAGTAAATTAAGACATAAGACATATCCTGCAATGACATGCACGGAAGTGAAAGTGAATTAATTACACATATATTCAATAATCTGGGTAAATCTTACAAATGTAATACTGAGAAAAGAAGCAATGCAAAAAAATAAATGCAGTGTATCAACTCTATACTCTTCAAAGTGGCAAAATAAGCAGAGTTTTCTAGAGATGCATGCATAGGGAGGAAAACATTAAGAAAAGTGAAGAAATATCACCCAAAAAAGTAAAAACAATATTCACCTCTCTGAGAGAGGAAGTAACTGTGATGAGGGTGGGATGTCAAGGACTTCCAGGGTGGGGGTACACACACGTTCTTTTTATAAAGACAAGTTAAACTGTAAATGGATGTTTCATGTATTTTTTACCTCATAATTTTTAAAAAGAAAGAAAATCAAATCAAGTAAGACCAGACCCACTTAAATAAAACAGCTAAATGAAAAGAGCAATTAGACAATTCCTTCTGGGTCTCTAATGATTATTAACAGCAAAAGAGGATTTCTGTACAATTAACTAAACCCTTAAGGTAGTAGGTCAAATTTGGTACTCTAAGACTTCATGATGAAGTACCTGATTTAGATCTCTAACAACCAAAACAGGAAAGGATTTTATTGTTAAATCCTCTTACATGTTTAACAATTATTTCAGTTTCAACCTCTGACCTACCTAGCTTTATAAAGCCCAAATGAAATGCAAATGTTTCTATCAGAGAAAGGAGGACTCTAAACCCAGACTTGTAAATTACCTGTCTAGGGATCATGCAAGCTCAACCCCAGTTAATTTGTACTATCAACTTGATACAATGTTATCTTAAATTTTAATGCCCTGTTTAAAATGAAAAGTAAAATTCCACCAGTGGAAAAATAACACTGGGTAAAAGAACAACTACACACCTGACAATTTATTAATTATAAAAATCAGCTATCAACTAGTACTCCACTCAATAAAAGGTGATCTAATCACACATCATCAATCTCTCCAACACCTCCAGTCCTTCTTGGCTCTTCCCAGGGAGCCATCCTCTTCCTGGAAAGAGGGAATAACCAGTTACAGACCAGTCTTCTCACCATACATAACTAGAAAGCTGGATAAAACATATGAAGACTTTTTTAGACATTAAAGTACATGCAATACAGGAATGTGATCCTTGAGAAACAAAGCAAATAAGGTGAGTCTCACGATCACTGAGCTTTCTGTGTGGATAGACATTGCCCCAACAGGGGAAGGTAGAATCAATGAGCTGAGGAGACAGAGATCAGAGCTTGTGAAGCTGGAATTAGTGGGCCCAAGTACCAAGAAAGTACCAAGAAATGGTGCTCCAGAAATCTACCCGGGGTCCCTTGTGTCCCTGGCTGAGCATGCAGCCAGCGAGACTCTAGGAGGCTGGGCAAAGAATAACTACTGTATGAGGGTGGGAAACATTCAAGTTCCTGTAAGTCAGAGTGAAGAAGCCTCGCCGGCCACTCGGAACATCGACCCAGAAAGGCAGCCACATCTCAGGCACAGGGCTAGAACAGACTAAGAGCAAAGGCTTCTCTACAAGGGGGTCATCCAATTTTTCCTGCAAAGGGCCAGATGGTAAGTATTTTAAGCTTTGTGGGCCAGTCTCTGTCCAACTACTTAAGTTTGTCACCAAAGCACAAAAGTGACACAGACAATACATAAACGACATAGCTGTGTTCCAAAAGACTATATACAAAAACAAGCAGTGGGTCTTATTTTTGGCAACTCCTGATCTAGACCTGCTTTAACAAAGCCAGAAAACAACCCCTGAAATAATGAAGCTGATACACTAGTAAATTAACTTCCTTCCATAACAAAACTCAACACCATTTAAATGAAGACAGTAACATACAGATTCTCAACAACGTAACACTAACCGTGTCCAGCATCCCATCAAAAATTAACAGATGTTAAGTAAAAGCCGCAAAATGTGATCCATACACAAAAGAAAACCAATCCAGACAAACAGACCCAGAAATGACAGTGATGATGGAAATAACAGACAGGAATTTTAAAATAATATATTAACAATGAAATTAATCTGTTCAAGGATTTAGAGGAAAACATGAACATAAAGAAGAGAGAAATAATAAATTATTTTTAAAAACCCAAGTAGAACTTCTAGAAAAGAAAAACAAAATATCAAAACAAAAACTATTCATATACTGTGTGCTGTGCTTCGTGGCTCGGTCATGTCAGACTCTTTGTGACCCCATGGACCGTAGCCCACTAGGTCCTCGGTCCATGAGGATTCTCCAGATGTTAAGTAAAAGCCGCAAAATGTGATCCATACACAAAAGAAAACCAATCCAGACAAACAGACCCAGAAATGACAGTGATGATGGAAATAACAGACAGGAATTTTAAAATAATATATTAACAATGAAATTAATCTGTTCAAGGATTTAGAGGAAAACATGAACATAAAGAAGAGAGAAATAATAAATTATTTTTAAAAACCCAAGTAGAACTTCTAGAAAAGAAAAACAAAATATCAAAACAAAAACTATTCATATACTGTGTGCTGTGCTTCGTGGCTCGGTCATGTCAGACTCTTTGTGACCCCATGGACCGTAGCCCACTAGGCTCCTCGGTCCATGAGGATTCTCCAGGCAAGAATACTGGAGTGGACTGCCATGACCTCCTCCAGGGGATCTTCCCAACCCAGGGGTGAAAGCCAGGTCTGCCACACTGCAGGCAGATTCTTTACCATCTGAGTCACCAGGGGTGGGAATTCCCTGGCAGTCCAGTGGTTAGGATGCAGGGGTGCTTCCAATGCAGGGGGCACAGTTCAACTCTTGGTTAGGGAACTAAGCTCCCATAAGCTGTTCAGTATGGGCAAAAAAAGTGGGGGGCGGTGGGGGGAACAACTACATTGGGTGGGTTTAACAACATATTAGACACTTCAAAATAACAGACTGAGAGAACTTTGAAGACAGTGAAATAAAAATGATCCAAATTAAAACAAAGAGAAGGAAAAAAGGTATGAGTTGGGAGAAAGCCTCATGGGCCAATATGAAGAATCTAAGATAAATGTAATTGGAACTCTAGAAGATTGAGCTGTAGTATTATAGTTTTTACCAAATCAAGAATCTCAGGGGACTACAAGCAGGCTAATCACAAAGAAAACTACACCAACGAACATCATAATCAAACTGCTAAATTCCAAAGATAAAGAGAAAAATCTGAAAAGTAGCAAGAGAGAAAAAGACACATTACATCCTGGGGAACAAAAGCAAGACTAGAGCACACTTCTCATCAGGAACAAGACAGGCCTGACCACAACAGAGCATCTCCAAAGTGCTGAAGAAGAAAAGTCAACCCAGAACTCTACAACCTGTAAAAACATCCTTCAAAAATCATAATGACATTGATTCCACACAAATAAAAGCTGAAAAAACGTGTTGCCAGGGGACCCAGGTAACGCTCTTGAGACAGTAAAAAAATGATAGCAGACTCAAACTCAGAACTATACAGAGCAATGAAGGCTGGGAACCGAAAATAAGTAAATATAAAAGATGGTCTCAATTTTCAAATTTCATTAAAAGATAATTGATTATTTTTTTAAATAATAACAACGTAGTCTGGGGTTTATAACATGTGGAAGTAAAATGTGTGAGTGGACAGCAGAAGAATGGGGGACAGAAGCACCCTAGTGTCAGGTTCTTTACTTGAGAGACAATGCAGTAAGTTAAAGATGCAACACTGCAAACCTGAGAACCAGCACCCCAAAAATAAAAGAGATATAGCTAATAGACCCACAGAGGACATATCATAAGGATAATCATTTTTTTTTAGATAACAGTAAAATAACTATGCAGAAGGATTCAATAATTAAGTATAGGAAAATATAAAATTTTATAAATATAATTCTACTGATCCTTATCTCCCCCCCTGTCCTTAATTGTGTACCTTTTCATATATTTCTACATAGACAAGCATTTATTTTTATGTGTGTGTATGTGTGTGTGTATATGTATATGTATATGTATATGTATACATATATAAAATAGCTTCTTAAAAACACAAATAGGATCATACCAAATAGTCTGCTCTATGTCTTGGTTGTCATTTTTTTAATATGTGTGTGGGGTTTAATTTAATAATACATATTAGAAACTTTCCCATAACAGCACACACAGAATTATTTCACTGTGTGTACTAGCTGCATGGAAGTCTAGTATATCACCAAAAGTTAATCAGTTCTCTATTGATGGATATTAGGTTATTTGCAGGCACTCAATAAATACAGACTAAGTGAATGAATGTTGTAGTGAATATTCTTGTAGAAAATTGGGATAATCTTAAAATGCCAGATTTTTACATTTGCTTGGATTATGCAGAGTACATCATGAGAAACGCTGGGCTGGAAGAAGCACAAGCTGGAATCAAGATTGCCAGGAGAAATATCAATAACCTCAGATATGCAGATGACACCACCCTTAAGGCAGAAAGTGAAGAGGAACTAAAAGGCCTCTTAATGAAAGTGAAAGAGGAGAGTGAAAGAGTTGGCTTAAAGCTCAACACTCAAAAAACGAAGATCATGGCATCTGGTCCCATCACTTCATGGGAAATAGATGGGGAAACAATGGAAACAGTGTCAGATTTTATTTTGGGGGGCTCCAAAATCACTGCAGATGGTGACTGCAGCCATGAAATTAAAAGACACTTACTCCTTGGAAAAAAAGTTATGACCAACCTTGATAGCATATTCAAAAGCAGAGACATTACTTTGCCAACTAAGGTCCATCTAGTCAAGGCTATGGTTTTTCCTGTGGTCATGTATGGATGTGAGAGTTGGACTGTGAAGAAGGCTGAGCGCTGAAGAATTGATGCTTTTGAACTGTGGTGTTGGAGAAGACTCTTGAGAGTCCCTCGGACTGCAAGGAGATCCAACCAGTCCATTCTGAAGGAGATTGGCCCTGGGATTTCTTTGGAAGGAATGATGCTAAAGCTGAAACTCCAGTACTTTGGCCACCTCATGCGAAGAGTTGACTCATTGGAAAAGATTCTGATGCTGAGAGGGATTGAGGGCAGGAGGAGAAGGGGACAACAGAAGATGAGATGGTTGGATGGCATCACTAACTCGATAGATGTGAGTCTGAGTGAACTCCGGGAGTTGGTGATGGACAGGGAGGCCTGGCGTGCTGCGATTCATGGGGTCACAAAGAGTCGGACACGACTGAGCGATTGAACTGAACTGAACTATTCCTAAATTTAAAATAGGCTCATAACTTCATAAAGACAATTCCATAAAGTAGTATCATTTAAAATGAAGAAAAAATAACCTATAGAATCAACCAATCTAATTAGCAGGAAATTCTTCTCAAAGAAAAAAATATCAAATATTATCAGGGACATTCTGGCATTTCTCACATATATTCATTTAAGTGAAAATGTAGTTAAGTGAAAACTATCAGCAATTTTAATAAG
>SJYC01006143.1:0-84502 GCA_006408675.1 Madoqua kirkii
TTTAAAATGAAGAAAAAATAACCTATAGAATCACCAATCTAATTAGCAGGAAATTCTTCTCAAAGAAAAAAATATCAAATATTATCAGGGACATTCTGGCATTTCTCACATATATTCATTTAAGTGAAAATGTAGTTAAGTGAAAACTATCAGCAATTTTAATAAGGTAAAAAAACAGATCATAAAGTAGGATCCACTGTCTCAAAGTTAAACACAGTAACATAAGACACTGATAGGGCAACTAGGGAATGATCCATAAACAAGCATGTTCTGGACAGCTGGCAATAAACAAGCGCAGAGCAAGGAGCTCATGGGCAACACATTCCTTCCCCACAGCAGGACCAGGTGAATGTGAGGGAGGTGGGAAAGTTGTAAGAAGAATGAGTCAATCTCCAGGCCCGCTTCTGGCACCTGGAATTCTGGAGTGCATCTGAGGGAGACACAACATAGGGAACCCAACACGGCTCAGGGCATCACTCCATACCCTGTGTTTCAGGACCCAAGCAAACCCAGGAAGGCAGAGCTGATCAGGTGCCCAAAACCAAGATTCAAAAGAATCTGAAGCAAATCAGAACTCACACAGGGACCCGAGCTCTAGAACTTAGTAACAAAAGCTGAGGCTGTGTGAGAGCAGGGAGTCACTGAACAGAGTAAAGGAGGCAGGATCAGCACTGGAGACAAAGGACCAAATGTAGGTCACAGGAAATGCGGCCCAGGCACAGTTCCAAAGCCCAGCGGTCAGAGTCAGGCTTCAGGTCAGCCCCCAAGCCCCACTCCCAGTGACGCCCCCAGAGAGCTGAAGCACTTTCTACTTGACTCATTTATCCTGGAACCCGGGACAGCGCTAGGCCAGTGAGCCCACCCATGAGAGGGCAGCACAGAGCAGGAGTCAGGGATGTTATCAGCAGCAAAAGGCTGTGCGGCAAGCATCTGTCCAGAGAATTTCCCACCACGGTGTCTGTTAAACCCAGCAGTTTGCCTCAGAGGCCACATAATGCAGAAATAAAGCATTTCATCTTCAGAGCACCTTTACTAGAAAGAAGGGAACAGTAATACCTCAACTTCCTGGTCTGACTTGGTAGATTCTGAGAATTGTTTTTATGAGAATATTCATTCTGAATGAAATGAATTTGATGTCAGGAAAAAAATGTGTGAGCTATTATTGAAACCCTAATGTTGCCATGATGGCTTGCAAGAATCACTCCATTTTCTGTAGTGTTCACAAACAGTGATTTATGGGACATATGTCATAAAGTCTAGTTTTTTTATAAACTACATTTACCGGAACCTCACATAAACACATTCAGGTAGAGCATGGATCTTAGAGGAAAGCTCCCATTTTAACTCAGGAGAGGGGCCGGGGTCGGTACAAAACGTTTTTAACAAAGAAAGGGAGCTAAGTCTGCCTAGTTTGGCCCTCCTCTTAGGAGGGCAGACACCTGAACCACCTGTGCCGCTTACCAGCTGATGAGAACAGCCGGCGTAGCTCTCTGTCTTGACAGGCAATTTCCCCTCCTTTTCTTCCAGTCAATCACAGGCAACATCTGCACCACCAACAGGAGGCGATGGCTCTCCTTAGCAGCTGCGCAGTGAGGAGCTTGCAGGCTGCCCCTCGAACACTGAGCTCAGCTGTGAGCCCCAGTCCTCTCACCTCACCAATCCCTGTAACACACCACCACAAGGTAGGTAGTCTTAGTCCCACTTTACAAAGCAAAACACTAAGATCTACACCGAGAACAGAGAGCTAGAAAAGGAACCAGCTTGGGCCAAGGTCACTCTGACACCAAAGTCCATTCTCTTAGATAAAACCTCCACTGCCCGTCCAATTTTTAGAAGTCCATCAAAATTTTCTGAGTCTCCATAATGTGGGACTTTAATCCAATGAGAAATCTCATCCAAGCCTGTCCTGCCAATGGGATGAGAAGCAAGGCGGAAGCCCAGCTCCACATTCGTCACACTGGGGCCTGGACTCCTGGCTCAGCTCCTCAGCAGCAGTTCAGGAATTCTATAGGGTTGCCTGGCCCCTCAAAGTGGTCTTGGCTCACTCAGGTAACAACAGATGCCTGCCAGAGATGTTGTCAGGAATAAGTAAACTAGACCCATGTGGGGAAAAGTGCTCAGAAACTGTGAAGCCACCAAGTGGGAGCAGCACAGCTTCTGCCCTCACTACCGCCCCTTCCTGGCCTCTTCCTGCCACCTTCTATCCCTCCCTCTGTGGGCTCCTCTGCCTTCAAACATCTGTTTGCTGCTGCCGCTACTTCTCTCCTCCCAAACCCCTGCTCTGTGACCACTGCCTCACTCTCCCCCCACCTCCTTGACAAGTATTCCCCAGAAGTTCAGCTTCCACAAAATTTTCTATTCAACCGAGTCATCGCTCACAAAAAGACACTAAGGGCTCTAGCCCTGTCATTTATGAAGTCTGTGCTACGTAACAGACCCTCCCTGGTACACACACATTCATTAGTTTTCCTCCAGAAGCACACTGTTCTCTGACTTCATCTTATGTTACTAACCTCTTGGTTCAAGATTTACAGGAACAACAAAAAATTTTTTAAAAACTAAAACCAATTAGATCTGAAGATATCACGGCAAATGCATGTTTAGCTTAACACAAATAGAGACGGTTACATATAAAATGTTAACAGATGTGTGTATATACACAGGGGTCAGTATATGCACATGTATCTCTTTGCTCTGTCACCTGAAGAGGGCCTAAAAGTAGTGACACCCCAGCAGCCATGAACACATCCAGCACCCAGATCTTGGTCTCTTAACACCATCCTCCAATAACAGGAACCAGGGCTCCTTGGAAAAACATGTGAATTTAGAACCAAGGCAGGAAATGTACAAGATGAGCCTGGAGCATCCCGTGCTCCAGAGAGTAAATTAGGTGCTTAAAAAAGAAGTCCACCATGGTGGGACTTTGTCAAAACAGCCAACTAAAAGAGTTTTCACTGGCCAACGATGGAGCACCAAAATACAGTAGTGGATTATAACCCAGAGGACAAAATAAATATCTGAGCCCATACTGATACTAAGTAAATGATTGAACAGATTAATAAATGGGGAAGAATAGCTAAGTCTCCCATACAGAAAAACTCCAGTTAATGTATGCCCTGAGGGAGATGGAGCACAACTCTCCTCCCCTTTTAAATGTGGGCTGGGCACAGTAAATTCCTTCCAAAGAGAGCAGGATGAGGGTGGGGAGAGGATATCAAGTGGAGACACCTGACCAACAGGACATCAGCCCATATCAAAGTCATACCAACAATAATGAGTCTTGTGGAGTGCATGGACCTCCAATGTGATAATGAGGCGAAGGGCACTTTCCCTCTGTGATCTTCCTGTCCAAAACCTATAACCCCAGTTTTATCATAAGAAAAACATCAAACAAACTCCTACAGAGGGACAGTCTACCAAATCCCTGACCAGTACTGCTATAAACTATCAACGTCATCCAAAACTAGGAAAAGTCTGAGAGACCATCATTACATTCCGTCATCACATTTCCTTGGACGCTAAGGAAATGTGGTGATGAAATGTAATGTGGCATCGTGGGTGGGATCCTGGAGCAGAAAGAAGATAATAGGTAAAAACTTAGGAAATCCAAATAAATTACAGAGAGACTTCAGTTGACAATAATGTATCAATGTTGTTCATTAGTTATGACAAGTGTACAATTCTAATGTAAGATGTTAACAACAGCAGAAAGAGGGTACAAAGTTCTAAGGCTAAAAGAAGAGCCATGCAAGAAAACACCAATCTGAACAGAATTCACTGTGCACAGCTCATCACCAACACCCTTGGGCATGGGGACAAGGGGTGCAGTGGGGATGGATGAAGGCCAGACACCAAGGGGAAAAGAGGCTGCGACCCACTGAGGCACCGCTTTCAATATTTCCTACTGAAACATTCTTTAAGGAAAACTTTCTCCAAGTTCCACAGCAGGACACTCTTTCCCTCCTGAATGCTGGTAGTGGCTCGTTCCTCTCCCTCCTATTAATACATCTTGCTGGAACCAGCAAGTCATTCTGTTGCCTTCTGTAGACAATCAATGGCCAAGTGCGATCGCCTTGTTGCAGGGAGCACTGGGGCTGCCTAGGTGTCTCACTGGCATCTCCCTAGCTCCAGTCATGGCCAGCTCCTTCCTGCTTCCACCTTCCTCTCCTCAGAGGGTTCTGACCTATCTCCCCTCCCTTATACACACTTATACACACACATATGTATATACATGTTCCCTGGTGGCTCCGTTGGTAAAGAGTCTGCCTGCAGTGCAGGAGACCAGGGTTCAGTCCCTGGGTCGGGAAGATCTCCTAGAGAAGGAAATGACAGCCCACTCAAGTATTCTTGCCTGAAGAATAGCTGCCGGGAGGAGCTACCCCACGCCTGAGGTCAGGAGAGGCGGCGGAGAAGAGCAACCTCACGTCCAAGGAGTGGTGGCTGTGCGGGCGAGGAGGGCCAAGAGGAGCTACTCCACGTTCAAGGTCAGGAGGGGCGGCAGTGAGGAGATATCCCTCGTCCAAGTTAAGGAGTAGTGGCTGCACTTTGCTGGAGCAGCCGTGAAGAGATACCCCACGTCCAAGGTGAGAGACACTCAAGTAAGATGGTAGGTGTGGTGAGAGGGCATCAGAAGGCAGACACACTGAAACCATAATCACAGAAAACTAGTCAGTCTAATCACACTAGGACCACAGCCTTGTCTAACTCAATGAAACTAAGCCATGCTCGTGGGGCCACCCAAGACAGGTGGGTCACAGTGGAGAGGGCTGACAGAATGTGGTCCTCTGGAGAAGGGAATGGCAAACCACTTCAGTATTCTTGCCTTGAGAAGCCCATGAACAGTATGAAAAGGCAAAATGATAGGATACTGAAAGAGGAACTCCCCAGGTCAGTAGGCACCCAATATGCTACTGGAGATCAGTGGAGAAATAACTCCAGAAAGAATGAAGGGATGGCACCAAAGCAAAAACAATACCCAGTTGTGGATGTGACTGGTGATAGAAGCAAGGTCAGATGCTGTAAAGAGCAATACTGCATAGGAACCTGGAATGTCAGGTCCATGAATCAAGGCAAATTGGAAGTGGTCAAACAGGAGAAAGCAAGAGTGAACCTCGACATTCTAGGAATCAGCAAACTAAAATGGACTGGAATGGGTGAATCTAACTCAGATGACCACTGTATCTACTACTGTGGGCAGGAATCGCTGAGAAGAAATGGAGTAGTCATCATGGTCAACAAGAGAGTCCGAAATGCAGTACTTGGATGCAATCTCAAAAACGACAGAATGATCTCTGTTCGCTTCCAAGGCAAACCACTCAATACTGCAGTAATCCAAGTCTATGCCCCAAATAGTAATACTGAAGAAGCTGAAGTTGAATGGTTCTATGAAGACCTACAAGACCTTTTAGAACTAACACCCAAAAAAGATGTCGTTTTCATTATAAGGGACTGGAATGCAAAAGTAGGAAGTCAAGAAACACCTGGAGTAACAGGCAAATTTGGCCTTGGAATATGGAATGAAGCAGGGCAAAGGCTAATAGAGTTTTGCCAAGAGAATGCACTGGTCATAGCAAACACCCTCTTCCAACAACACAAGAGAAGGCTCTATCCATGGACATCACCAGATGGTCAACACCAAAATCAGATTGATTACATACTTTGCAGCCAAAGATGGAGAAGCTCTATTCAGTCAGCAAAAACAAGACTGGCAGCTGACTGTGGTTCAGATCATGAGCTCCTTATTGCCTTATTCAGACTGAAATTGAAGAAAGTAGGGAAAACCACTAGACCATTCAGGTATGACCTAAATCAAACCCCTTATGATGATACAGTGAAAGTGAGACATATATTTAAGGGACTAGATCTGATAGAGTGCCTGATGAACTATGGACAGAGGTTCGTGACATTGTACAGGAGACAGAGATCAAGACCATCCCCATGGAAAATAAAGGCAAAAAAGCAAAAAGGCTGACTGGGGAGGCCTTACAAATAGCTGTGAAAAGAAGAGAAGGCAAAAGCAAAGGAGAAAAGGAAAGATATAAGCATCTGAATGCAGAGCTCCAAAGAATAGCAAGAAGAGATAAGAAAGCCTTCCTCAGTGATCAATGCAAAGAAATAGAGGAAAACAACAGAATTGGACAGACTAGAGATCTCTTCAAGAAAATTAGAGATACCAAGAGAACATTTCATGCAAAGATGGGACCGATAAAGGACAGAAATGGTATGGCCCTAACAAAAGCAGAAGATATTAAGAAGAGGTGGCAAGAATACACAGAAGAACTGTACAAAAAAGATCTTCATGACCGAGATAATCATGATAGTGTGATCACTTACCTAGAGCCGGACATCCTGGAATGTGAAGTCAAGTGGGCCTTAGAAAGCATCACTACAAACAAAGCTAGTGGAGGCGATGGAATTCCAGTTGAGCTATTTCAAATCCTGAAAGATGATGCTGTGAAAGTGCTACACTCAATATGCCAGCAAATTTGGAAAACTCAGTGGTAGCCACAGGACTGGAAAAGGTCAGTTTTCATTCCAACTGAATGAAAGAATGGCAATGCCAAAGAAAGGCAATGCCAAAGAATGCTCAAACTACTGCACAATTGCACTCATCTCACACGCTAGTAAAGTAATGCTCAAAATTCTCCAAGCCAGGCTTCAGCAATATGGGAACTGTGAACTTTCAGATGTTCAAGCTGGTTTTAGAAAAGGCAGAAGAACCAGAGATCAAATTGCCAACATCGGCTGGATCATCAAAAAAGCAAGAGAGTGCCAGAAAAACATCTATTTCTGCTTTATTGACTATGCCAAAGCCTATAAAGTAATGCTCAAAATTCTCCAAGCCAGGCTTCAGCAATATGGGAACTGTGAACTTTCAGATGTTCAAGCTGGTTTTAGAAAAGGCAGAAGAACCAGAGATCAAATTGCCAACATCGGCTGGATCATCAAAAAAGCAAGAGAGTGCCAGAAAAACATCTATTTCTGCTTTATTGACTATGCCAAAGCCTGTGACTGTGTGGATCACAATAAACTGTGGAAAATTCTGAAAGAGATGGAAATACCAGACCACCGGACCTGCCTCTTGAGAAACCTATATGCAGGTCAGGAAGCAACAGTTAGAACTGGACATGGAACAACAGACTGGCTCCAAATAGGTAAAGGAGTACATCAAGGCTGTATATTGTCACCCTGCTTATTTAACCTATATGCAGAGTACATCATGAGAAATGCTGAGCTGGAGGAAGCACAAGCTGGAATCAAGATTGCCAGAAGCAATATCAGTAACCTCATATATGCAGATGACACCACCCTTGTGGCTGAAAGTGAAGAGGAACTAAAAAGCCTCTTGATGAAAGTGAGACAGGAGAAGGAAAAGGTTGGCTTAAAGCTCAACATTCAGAAAACAAAGATCATGGCATCCGGTCCCATCATTTCATGGGAAATAGATGGGGAAACAGTGGGAACAGTGTCAGACTTTAATTGTGGGGGCTCCAAAATGACTGCAGATGATGACTGCAGCCATAAAATTAAAAAATGCTTACTCCTTGGAAGGAAAGTTATGACAAATGCAGATAGAATATTGAACAGCAGAGACATTAGTTTGCCAACAAAGGTCCATATAGTCAAGGCTATAGTTTTTCCAGTGGTCATGTATGGATGTTGAGAGTCCCTTGGACTGCAAGGAGATCCAACCAGTCCATTCTGAAGGAGATCAACCCTGGGTATTCTTTGGAAGGAATGATGCTAAAGCTGAAACTCCAGTACTTTGGCCACCTCATGTGCAGAGTTGACTCATTGGAAAAGATTCTGATGCTGAGAGGGATTGGGGGCAGTAGGAGAAGAGGACGACAGAAGATGAGATGGCTGGATGGCATCACTGACTCGATGGACACAAGTTTGAGTGAACTCCGGGAGTTGGTGATGGACAAGGAGCCCTGGCGTGCTGCGATTCATGGGGTGGCAAAGAGTCAGACACGACTGAGTGACTAAACTGAACCTAACTGATGTATATACACACACATATATACATATACACTCACACACCTACACAACCATACACATAAACACACACAAACTCACTCCCCTCCTCCACTTTAATATTTCTAATATGCAATCCTGATCATGTCACCACCTTGGTTTAAAACCTTCTTTAGTATTCCTTAAGACAAAACCCAAATTCCCAGGGCCTTACAAAGCTTGTCAAGACCTGCCTTGCTCGTCTCTCCACTATCACAGGTCTCCTGGCACTTCTCTCTGCAGTCTTTACTCCATTTACCTGTTCTCAACAATTATTCAGTGAGCACCTCCCACCAATCAGTCTTTACGTGTGAAGCTGGAGATGCTGCAAAAACAAGACACAGTCTCTGTCCTATTGACATAACCAATGTCAGAAGATGACAAAGCAGCTAGGGCTGCAGTGGGAGCTGGGGCATGGTCTTGGGGAGGATGGAGTGAAGCACCATCTAAAGACAGGCTCTCTCCCCTCCCCACCTTGACATATCTCTGCCCTCCCTCCTGCCCTCTCCCTTCTTTCCTTTCTCCTCTCTTTCAGGTACTGCCGGCCTTCCAGGAGGCTTTCTTCCCACTCTGCACACAGCCACCACCATTCCAACCCCTCCTCCCCACTAAACTGGCAAACTCCCTAAAAGCAGGAGTTATTCACCAACGAATCACCAACACCTATAGCACTGTATCCGGCACAGAGAGGTCCTTAATAAATACTCGCTGAATCACTGAATAATTTAAACCAGTTTTGGAGACTGCACCACGCTTGCCCCTCCCTGCATCCTCATGACCTGACCTGCACACACTTCCCCTGCCCCCATCAGGGACCCCCTACTGCACACAAAGCAGGGGTCAACCCACCCAGTACCTTGGACATACAGACACCACCTACATGGCTAGCAAGCAGAATCCTTAAATCACTACTTTGTTACTCAAGTGCGATACATAATTACTGTGTTGTGTTTTTACTTAAGTTGTAAAAGGATGCCTTTTTCTCTAATAAGATAAAATTCCTTAAGGGGCCACACCCACATCTTCTGTCTCCTCAGATCCCCAGGCTCAGTGCCTTGTTTGTAAATGGTACAAAGTGCTCATAAGAACAATTCTTTCCCCGCAAAACACTGAGAAGCCCTGTAGGTTGCTTTAGGATAGCACACACTGGTAGTTAGGATTTGTGCATATCACTGTATATACAGTTTGCCTCAAACAATACTGTAAGAGAATATTAACCTCTTAGTTAGTAAGTGTGCTTCCCCAAACGCCATGGGTTAGCAAACTCCCCTCTGTGCATTCCAGCCAACAAATGTCTCAGTGAGGACGAAGGAGCCAGGTTTCACTGCTGGGAAGGAAATAACAAGCCTGTAAAGAGGGTCAGAGGAGACGGTGTCCAGTGATAATCACCTCTGTACATCATGGTACGATGCCAGCAGTAAGAAAGCAATAAATCCAGACACATGGATGCCTCCACCCAGCATCTCTGCTGAGGTGGCCCACAAACAATGGCACGTCAGTAGCAGTGCCAGACCTGGTGCCAGGTATCACATCTGAATTCTGTTTTCCACCAAAAGGAACTGAGGATCGTTGGAGAAAAGGCTGATTCCAGGGCTGAGGCAGGGAAAATACACGATGAGCCTGGAACATCTCATTATGCCAAAAACCTAAGGAAAGTTCAAGCCTGGTACGTCCAAGGCCATTGACAACAATGTGAAGAGGCCTTGCTAGGCAAGAAAATAAGCGATGACAGGGATGGGCCAAGTGAATAACATTAATAAGGTTGGAACCAAGCAACAAGGTATGCTTTCTGATACAACACTTGGGAAAAAGCACATGACTTCAGCAGCATCCTCACACGAAATGTGTAACATGAATCTGAGTACTGGGAAACATCAGGACGTTCCACAATAGAAAAAGAAACCTGAGGATGTTCCACAAAATATCTGCCTGTATTCTTTTAAAATGTCCAGGTCACCAAATTCAGAGACAGAAAATAGGATGGTGGTTACCAGGTGCTGGAGGAGGGGGAAGGAGAGTTAGTGTTTAATGAGGACAGAGCTTCAGTTTAGGCAGATGAGAAAGTTCTGGAGATGGACGCTGGTGATGGCTGAACAATGTACTTAAAAACTGTAGTCTTAAAAATGGTTTAAATGATGAACTTCATATTATATATATTTTTTGACAATTAAAAAACTCAAGCCAAGGAACTCTAAGAAAGCCTAAGAAACTCCTTTAGATTAAAGGAGGTTTTCTGCTTTATTGACTATGCCAAAGCCTTTGACTAGGTGGATCACAAAAAGCCGTGGAAAATTCTGAAAAGAGATGGGAATACCAGACCACCTGACCTGCCTCTTGAGAAACCTACATGTAGGTCAGGAAGCAACAGTTAGAAATGGACATGGAACAACAGACTGGTTCCAAGTAGGAAAAGGAGTACAGTCAAGGCTGTATATTATCATTCTGCTTATTTAACTTATATGCAGAGTACACCATGAGAAATGCGGGGCTGGAATAAGCACAAGCTGGAATCAAGATTGCAAGGAGCAGTATCAATAACCTCAGATGTGCAGATGACACCACCTTTATGGCCGAAAGTGAAGAAGAACTAAAGAGCCTCTTGATGAAAGTGAAAGAGGAGAGTGAAAAAGTTGGCTTTAAGCTCAACATTCAGAAAACAAAGATCATGGCATCCGGTCCCATCATGTCATGGCAAATAGATGGGGAAACAGTGGCTGACTTTATTTTTCTGGGCTCCAAGATCACTGCAAATGGTGACTGCAGCCATGAAATTAAAAGACATTTATGGCCGAAAGTGAAGAAGAACTAAAGAGCCTCTTGATGAAAGTGAAAGAGGAGAGTGAAAAAGTTGGCTTTAAGCTCAACATTCAGAAAACAAAGATCATGGCATCCGGTCCCATCATGTCATGGCAAATAGATGGGGAAACAGTGGCTGACTTTATTTTTCTGGGCTCCAAGATCACTGCAAATGGTGACTGCAGCCATGAAATTAAAAGACGCTTACTCCTTGGAAGGAAAGTTATGACAAACGTAGATAGCATATTGAAAAGCGGAGACATTAGTTTGCCAACAAAGGTCCATATAGTCAAGGCTATAGTTTTTCCAGTGGTCATGTATGGATGTGAGAGTTGGATTATAAAGAAAGCTGAGCACCGAAGAATTGATGCTTTTGAACTGTGGTGTTGGAGAAGACTCTGAGAGTCCCTTGGACTGCAAGGAGATCCAGCCAGTCCATTCTGAAGATCAGCCCTGGGTGTTCATTGGTAGGACTGATGTTGAAGCTGAAAATCCAATACTTTGGCCACCTCATGCAAAGAGTTGACTCACTGGAAAAGACCCTGATGCTGGGAGGGATTAGAGGCAGGAGGAGAAGGGGACAACAGAGGATGAGATGGCTGGATGGCATCACTGACTCAATAGACATGGGTTTGGGTGGATTCCAGGAGTTGGTGATGGACAGGGAGGCCTGGCGTGCTGTGGTTCATGGGACTGCAAAGAGTCGGACAGGACTGAGCTGAGCTGAAACAGACGAGACCTCTAAGGAAGTGCATGAACCCGGATATGCAAGGGCAGAATGGCTGATACAGGAGCAAACCAACCACAGCATTTCACGGTGAACTGGATTAGTTAACAGTATTATACCAAGAACAAATGTTCTGAGTTTTACAACTGTCCTATGTTTACATAAAATGATGTCCTTTCTTCTTAGAAGACACACACAGTTAGGCATAGAAGAGCACTGTCTCTAACTTCTTCAGTTGCTGAGTCGTGTCCAACTCCCTGCAAGCCCATGGACTGCAGCACCCCAGGCTTCCCTCTCTTTCACCATCTCCAAGAGTTTGCTCAAACTCATGTGCATTGAATCGGTAATGCCATCCAACCATCTCATCCTCTGTCGCCCCATTCTCCTCCTACCTTCTATCTTTCCCAACTTACTCTTTAATAATTTGGGGGAAAGAATTACATATTCTCATTTATAAGTAGAGAAGAGTAAATGAGGAAAGATGTAAAAACTGGTGAATCTGGGTAAGGGTACAGAGGAATTCATTAAACTATTCTTGTGATTTTTCTGTGTGAAATTATAAAAAAAAAAAAAATACAAGCTAGTCACAATAATCCACCTGGAAAGCACACCTGTCACTGGCTGTCTCTCCTCCCCTCTCTCTCCTTCTGTTTTAAAGGCACAACCTTCTCTGCAGAGTTGAATGTGCTGGGCAAGTTTAAGGTTCAAGAACATGATTAAAGCATTAACATATCATGCCATATGTTTACTGGAATGGCCTTTTCTATGCATTTAACTAGATTTACAAAAAGAAAATAGTATCCACCTTGAGCTCCACGGAAACAAGCATGGTGGATGCTCAAAGCACTTTAATGGCTTCTGAACAAAAAGAAGACAGAGTTAGACACCTGGAGGACACCCTCTATATATAAGCCACATGGATTTTGTTAGAACTCTAGCTTTAGAATTCCACAAGGTGATAATGAGGCAGAAACGTCCTCATCCATTTAGAAATCTTCCACAACACAGCACATTGTTCAAAATGGAAAACAGTACATCTTTTAAAACAGGTGAAAAAATATCTATGTAGATGTCCCTTTGGAGCTCCTTAGTCTCACATGACAAACGCCAATAGAAAGTTCATACACTTAAAATGTAAACTGAGAGAGTGACTGACAAACCCCACCCTTTTACCCCCACATCAGAACCCGACTCCCTGGACTCCCTCGATTCTATCTGGACAGTAGCAGGGCCTGCCCTGTCCTCCACCCCTCCCACCGATGCCTCCTCCAGCCCCAGTGGCTCTCACCTGGATTACCCTGCTCCCCTCCCCAGCTGGTGATCCCACCTCCAGCGTAACCCCACTCCAAACCCTCCACTCCACCTACAGCCAAAAAGACCTTTCAAAACACAAATCTATGTCTGACATTCCCCTGCTTAAATCCTTAAGCAGCTCCTATCACCAAATATGTCAACAGTGAGTTTAATGCTGGGTCAACCTGACTGATTTATACATTTCAAAAGGGCAGTTCAATGCAAATGATTTACTTATTTAAATACACTCAAGGCTTTTGAGATAACTATGGCCTCCTCCCCTGTAAACACACGGTGTATTATAATCTGGTATTTACCACAGTGTATTATAATCTGGTATTGACATGTCTGTCCTACCAGACACCAAGGTATGGTATAGCACACTGAGTGAGTAATAAACCTCCACTGAGCTGAAGTGAAGGTTTCTACCTTCTACCACCTTCCTCCGCTCACAGAACAAAGCCATTCTGGGTGGATGGCAACGTGTCTCCCTGCAGGATACAATCTAGAAGTCTGGGGCAACAGGAGGCCCTAACCCTGCCCAAAGGACTAGGCATAAGACAAATGCCTTCCCGTCACAAAGGCTCTCCACAAGCTCAGAGGACGGAAAGAGTGTACCAGATCCCTTCCAAGTCTGTCACCTGATTTCTGGTCAAGCTTGCTATTTTTGGCCAACCATCTAATACCTCATGCCTTCTTCCTAGTTTACGTTTGATGCCACTTTATTTTAACTACACTAAGAAGTCTCAAACATTTGATAACAGGACATCTAACTACTCTTAAAGATTACTAAGACTTTCAAAGAGCTTTTTATATGAATAACACTTATCAGTATTTTCAATCTTAGAGGCTAAAACCAAAAATAATAATAATAATAATATATATTTCCTTGTTTATTTAAAAATTATACTTACATTTTCAATAAATGTTTATATGAAAAATAACTATATTTTCAAAAAATTGTTAGACAAGTGACATTGTTTTCTGCACATCTCTTTAATGTCTGCGTTAATAGAAAACAGCTGACCTCTCACATGATGCACTCAATCTGTTGTTATATGTTGTTTTAAGTATGTGAGAAAAATATGGACTTAAAAAAGAAATATAGTTGGAAAGGACAGGAGTATAAGAACAGCCAAATAATTGGACATATTCTTTGATATTATGTCAAAACTCAGTATTTGGTCGTTTCTTAAAGGTCTACTGCAATCTATCTGAACAGAATAGAAAATGTCATCTATCCAAAACCACAGCCATGACTTTTCACACTCTATAATGTTAAAATCCATTGACCCAACTTTGGATCTTTTACCAATGGATGATTTTATAATATCATGAATCAGTCACTTGAAAATATCGGTTCACTGAATTATGCAGATGTTGCAAGTGTGAAACACATTTCATTCTACAATATAAAAGCAAACTGTATTCATTAACACCCCCATCACCTAATCAGAAACATCTTCACGTACTGGGAAGCAGGGAATCGCACAGTGGCTGTACAGGTGTTCTGAAACTCTAATTTTCACTTGAGAGCTTAAATCTTACCACTGGCAACAAATTCTGTCAGTTGCCTTCCTTAAAGTGAAGCTAACTCAGTTTATCTTTGAGAAACTATCTGCCAGAACCCAAGCCTGACCGGGCAGGGCCAGCCTGCCAGCCTCCTCCAGGTACAGCTTGTGTTTCAGGAAGGGCCGCAGCTGGAGGCGGCGGCAACCGCAGATGCTCTTCCTCCGACACCACGCCTAGGATCAAAGAGGCGTGTGCTAAAGAGCCAAGAATTAAGAAAACTAGTCATTTTAATGCTTTATGAAGGGCATTCTGAAGTGAAACTAGAAAATTCTTTTTACTGCAAGTGCACAGTGATGAAGAAAACAATAACCACAAGCACAGTCTGATACCACCGTCTGGATCCGAGCTCAGGCACCGACAGTTTCACCCACCATCACCTCTGCACCATCAATGCCCCTGTCAACATGAGGAAAGGACCAGTAAGCAACAATGATAACAGCATCGCTTCAGGAACCCAGGCAGGCACGCCGTGAGGACAGCTGGGCTGCGTCATCAGCATCGTTCTCCGCTGCCGCTCTGCGGGCTGGTGCACTGTCTGCGTCCCCGCCCACCAGGCCCTCACCTTCCCCACAGCTTTTGTTGCAGACTCCCTGGTCTCTGAGCAGGAGTCTTCCAGTGGAGTGGAGGCACTGTGATACAGTTTTGGTTGTTTCTTTTTACCTGGGCTTTGTTTCTCAGATTTTGCTTCCTCTGTTGGAGCCCTGAAACGATGTCCCTGGAGGCCAGCCTATTAATCAAGCCTCAGTTTCCTCATCAATCACATGGAGGTAACAATCCCTGCTATTGAGTCTTCAAAGACATAATCTATGTGGAAGTCCTTTGTGAGTGATTCATTTTTCCACCAGTACTTCTTTAAAATAATTTTTTTAATGTATTCATTTATTTTGGCTGTTTTGGGCCTTCGTTGCTGCTTGGGCTTTTCTCTAGTTATGGCGAGCAGGGGGCTACTCTCCAGTTGCAGTGGGTGGGTTTCTCAGTGCAGTGGCATCTCTTGTTTCGGAGCATGGGGTCTACAGCACGTGGGCCCAGCAGCTGCCGCTTGTGTGCTCCAGAGCCCAGGCTACACAGTTGTGGCGCTCGGGCTTGTGGCTCCATGGCATGTGGGATCTTTCCAGATCAGGAATCGAAGCCGAATCTCCTGCATTGGCAGGCAGATTGTTCACCACTGAGCCACCAGGGAAGCCCCTCACAGTACATTTTTACTGAAATGCTACTGTGTGCCAAGCACCATCCTTTATGACAGCAGAGACAAGGTCTTTGCTTTATGATAAAATGCTAAGTTCTAGGGGTGGAGTATGAAGAAAAATATCAGAGACATAAAGAGAGAACATGAGCCACTGGGGAGCTGCTTAAGATGGGGTGATCAGGGAAGGTCTCTGAGAAAGTGACCTAGACGCTGGCTACAAACCACAAGAAGGAGCCAAGTGTGAGATGGAAGAGCATTCCAGGCCTTTCCATTCAAGAAGCAGAAAACGCAGGTGGGGCCAGATTATGAAGCTTTGTGAACCAGGGTGGCTTCTCTGTTCTACTCAAAGTACTAGGAAGCCAGGGAGAGGCCTAGTAAGGAAGTGACAGGATCTGATTTACACTTTAACAAGATCCCTCTGACCACTATGTGAAGAACAAGCTGTCGAACTTCCCTGGTGGTCCAGTGGTTAAGAAAACACCTGCCAAAGCAGGGGACATCGGTTCCATTCCTGGTCCATAAGATTCCACATGTTGCATCGCAATACTGAAGCCTGAATGCCCTGGAGCCCGTGTGCCCCCAGCAAGAGAAGACATCACAATGAGAAGCCTGTGCACCACAACAAAGAGTAGCCCCTGCTCATCACAACCAGTGCTGCACACAGCAAAGAAGATCCAGTGCAACCAAAAATACATGAAAACACAAATTTTTTCAGAGTAAACTGTAGGGCAAGAGAAGACACAAGGAGACCAGTCAGGGCATGATCCTAGCTGTCCAGATGAAACATGGTAATTGCCTGGATTGGGCTCACAGCAGTGGAGACAAAATGAGGTAGTCCAATACAGAATACACCCTGGAGGCAAAGCTGACAGGTCCTACTGATGAAACGGATTGTACAAGCAGGAGAGAAAGAGGAAATAATTGCAAATAAATTCCAGATGTATAGCTTGAAACAACTGAGTGGGTGGTGATGGCAGTATGTTGTGACAGAGAAAACCAAGACAAAGCAGGCAGCCAGGTACCTGGACAGGAGTCAAGGCATGTAGACAGGACATAAAACCATGAGACTAGAAGAGGTCAGCTAGCAAAGGGCATACAGAATAAAGAGATCTCCAAGATCAAGTTCCCAGGTACTATACACTCTGCTGTCAACCAGCAAAGGAGTCTGAGGAGGATCAATGACTGACCTCAGAGGAAGATATAGATGCAAGTGAAGGAAAAGCTTTCTGAAGGAGGGAGTGGTCCACCCTGGAATGCTGCCAAGAAGTTGAAAAGATACAAAGAAGTGACATTTAGGTTTAGCAACAAATAATCACCATGTAGGATAGTCTGAGTGGCATGAAGGGAATCTAAATGGAAGAGATTAAGAGGATGCAACGTGAGGAAACGGGAGTAGGAAAGAGTTGTAAAGTATTACTACATAGCCTTGCTCCAAAGACAACCTAAATATCTGACTGTCCACATAACAGTTTAATGTAATCTACTCAGCTTCCTCCATGGTTTATTCAAGTTTGGCTACAAAGCAAGGTGACTAAGTCTAAAGACTGGTTTGGGAAATGGTTTCATCATTTTATAGCTATGTCTTGCCCACTTGCAGGTACAGTGTGTCTGCTGATGGTCTTCTTTCAGAGCAGTAGCTCTCATGTTCCCGGACTTCATCCCACACATGCAAAATAAAGATTCATCTGAGACTAATTATATCCACATGCCCACTTTCTAGAAAATGAACTCTTGTGGTAACGATGAAGTATCACAGTAAAACCCAAATGGGGAAGTTCTACACAAATCTGTTTTAGCCATAGGTCCATGAATGATTCATGTTTAAACTGTAATTCATATGTCTAGTTATTTGAAAATCACAAATCAAAAATGCCATCAATGCATATACACATTTACTACACATAGAAGTAACCAAAAAACCAACTTGATAATTTGATAATAACAGTATTGAACTAACAGTAACTTAGTAATCAAAATGCAACAATAGTGGCGTCTGAAAACCAGAAATGATTTAACACCAAGATGGCAGGAATTCCAAACAACAGTGGACTATAATTTTGTGAGGATGTCAAATGCTGAACGGCAGAAAACTTGGAGTTGTTACTCAACTTTGGTAAAGTTGTCGATTGCAGGAACACTTATAACTTCACTAAATATAACACCAGCAAGAAACTGCTAATACATATATAGTAAAAGTATGTGGAATTGCCTGTGGATCACAGGAAAAAGCAATGACTGAGTCTGCATTTAGGGCAATCAGTGGTGCACCAGAAGCGGTCTACGTTGGTCTGCATGCAGGACAACTGGACCCACACCTGCTGCTTTATGACAATGCTGCACCATCAGACTGCTGGAGACCACCCCAGCACAGGGAAACAGTCTGGCCTGGATGCCCATGTGCTCAACAGTCCTAGAATCTTGAAATCACATACAGGTACCCCTTGGCCAGAGCCAGCCCCACAGATATACTGCTTCATGGTTTATAATATTTGAAGTCGTTCCAATATTTTAAAATTGGAAAACTTCACATAAAAAAAAAAAAAAAGTTTTCTGGCTCGTCAAAGAAAAGAAAGAGAAAGGGAGACCTAGCCAGGCTCAGCTGCCCCTTGAGCTGCACTCTGCTCTTCGGAGCCCTACTGATCCCACTCTCCAGAAAGTCAGAAACAGTCAGACCTCAGCTGCCATTTATCTCTGAATCTGTGCCATTACTCTCCTTTCACCTGGCTTTTTTATACTACCTTTCAGTTCTCAGCATCATTTGGATTTGCACCCTTCATTCTAGTAGACTGTACTGAAAAAGCACCCTCAGGGTCTAACCAGGGAAAAGAGACTATAAGGATGGCCAGATGCCAAGTTCTCAGAAACAACTAAAAATGTTAGCTGCTGATATTTTTCTTTATTAAACAACTTGCAAAGGCTGGATACTTTCTCAGCTAGCTCTACATCACAATCTCAGTAACTACTCAGACTCCCAAAACTTTTCTTCCTCTTAATAACCTATGAGGAGCTTATCAGGGAATGTTGATCATTCACAAACTGTTTTAAATAAAAGGTCAAAAATAAATCCAGTAATCAGTTTTGAACAGTTTAAGCATGGCTTAAACATGTTTAACAGTTTAAGAAAAAGAAAGCCCTTTTCAAAAGAAAAAAAAAAGCCCTTCAATTAGAATAAAAAAAGATTACAGTTACTTTTTAGAATAAATCTTTTCATATACGGACAGCAACCACAAAAGCTTTAAACCACGTAATTAGTACTAAAGCTGAATAAGACAGACTCTATACAATCTTTTCCAATGACCATCTCTGTTACTCCCTAAACTACTTTTGGATGAAACAGATTTTCCTGACCTTTTGGGCATGCTTAGTAGCTCCTGTATGATTCTTTGTAATCTCATGGGCTGTAGCCCACCAGGCTCCTCTGTCCACGGTATTTTCCAGGCAAGAATAATGGAGTGCCATTTTATTTCCTTCTCCAAACCTTTTGAAGGTACGCCAAATAACAGCTAAAGCACTAGTTACTAGTGACTGAATAACTAAAATTACCATAAGGGTAATCGTATATATGTCGTATATATGTTCAACATCATATACTGAAAACAACCATCTTATATAATCATATCCATCAGCCCAGAGCAAGCACAGTACATGATAATACCAACTACCCTTCTTAGGCTAAAACGTTCAAATAAATAAAGATAGTCTTGAAGCAGAAAAGAGACACAAAAAGACAAATTATAAATATGTATGGGTGACACAGCCCCACCCTTTTGCTCTGGAGACCAGGAAATAGATGGTGGTTGAACAAAATTGACTTTCTTTCCTACTAGCAGCCTGGGCCACTATCCACATTCCAACACCATAAGGAACCACTACTAGACCCAAGTTCCAACCCCTCATACTCTACTATTAGAGAAATTCTGCCTCCAAGTAAGAGTAACGACATGACATAAAAGGAGCAAAGCCTAGATTCAAGACAAATTGCTTAGAAGGCTTTGGTAAAGTTCATTGTAACTTTAAAATAACTTTGCATTAATCTGTTACTAGCTGAACATTTGCCAGTAATCTTGTTTCCTAGCATACTATATTAGACTTCTGCATTCCACCTAACTTGGACCAAAAAAAAAAAAAAGTAATCTAGCCACTAAAAGTAGACCTACCACGTGGAGACAAATATTACATCCCAAGTTGTCTTTCCTCTAAGTGTTAACTGTACTAAGTATATCCAAAAAAAGCATGCAAATACTTGCAACGCTGTATTTTCTAACTTGTGTAACTTTCATTGTCTGAATTAGAACTCCCTTTGAATCTAATCAGCACTATCCAGTGAATAACTACTAACCAAAACAGCCTTTTCCATTTACAACCAAAACTGGAGTCTGAAATGATCTGTACTTTTTAGTTGACCTGCAACATGTGTCTAGGAAAGAATATCGCCGCCCCACCAAGGACATACTTCTAGCTCTGAACTTTCTTGAAAAAACTACCCAGGTTCAAGGGGCGCAGGCGCTATCCACTTACCCGATCCTTCATCCTCAGCTCTGAGCTAAGGATTTGGAGCCTTCGATTTTCTCACAGTGCCTCTTTTTCATAAAAGCCAAAGGCAGGTTCCAGTCTGTAAGGTCAGCTTCATCTTCCTCCCCGAGTCCCAAGAGAGGAGACTGCAGCATCTCGGACTCCATGAGCGGGGGAGGGGGTGGGGGTGTCCTGGGCAGCAAACGCTCGAGAACCTCCAGCCTTGAAAACTAGTGTGTACCAGAATGGGTGAAATAAGAAACAGAAAAGGGGGAAATAGAAAAAGAAAAGGGTGGAGAGGGTGTGGAGACCCTCACTCAGGCAAAAAGTCTGAGATTCTTCTAACTCTGCGCGGGAAGTCGGAGTGGGTGGGAAGAAGGGTGGGAAATGAGGGAACCAAGAGGCTCCGCACAGACACACACACGCCCCTAGTTCCCAAGCCACCGGCTGCTTCTGAGGCCGTCAGTTCCCAGAGGGGCTGCGAGCAGAGCTGTCAAAGGCGTGCGAGACTCAAGGCCTCACGATGACCCTGCTCTCGGCCTCCAACGTCTCAGCCGATCCGAGGACAGGCAGGCCGCCCGCTCTTGGTGCCGGTTCGCCGACTGGGCTGAAGCCTTCGGCCGAGGGGATGAGGTTCAGAGCGCCTTGGGTCTCCTGCAGCCACTTTCAGCCCTGCGGGTCGCGCACTTGCCGGAGCTGCTGCAACCAGAGCCAGGACCGGCCCATCGTGCTCGCTCGCAGCCGGCTCCTCAGCACTGGGTCCGCGCGGCCTGGCCGGTCCTGGCCTCCAGCCCTATGGCTCTCGCCCGTCTGAGAACGAGTCTTGAGAGACAGGCTACACAGAGCCGCGGAAAAGACGGGTAATGTGGGCTTATTGGTTTGGGGAGTTTTGCCCTCTGGTTTCAAGCTACAGTGAAAACTCCGCTCATCAGCACATCAAGGAGGACGCCATATTGCCAAGACCCAGCATGCAGCGCGATATACGGCGTGGGTAACAGGACAAATTTCCTCAGAGCGTTCTGCCGCGCTTCCCAAGAGGCAGCGAGAGTAATCTCCGCCCCCTGTTACCATCGTTACCACAATTCAGCTTGCTAATTTATAGATTTTCGTTCAATAGATGCGTCACATCAAAGTCTGTCCTAAAATGAAACTGTGTCGATTTAATTAATTTTGAAAAAATCTTTATTATTACAAGTAGACCTACATCCTTCTGAAATTAAAGGAATCGATCCCTTGTTGTTTCCAGATTTTGAAAAAGCAAAAGCTTCCGAAAGAATCATTGATAATATTACGAAGGAATATAGTATCGGACGCGAGGTTGGGAGGAGACTACTATCCTCCACAGTATCAATCAGATTCTTATTTTTAAGGAACACTGAGCAAAAAAATTAATTTTTACAATTTTAATTTTTTGTTTAATCCATTTATTTTCTGAGCGGTTTATTCTTATTTGAATGTAGCTTTACTTACAAACAGCTAAAAGCTATAGATGTCTATGCGTGGATCACCTCCTGCACTACTTTATTGCTCTATTCCGTAAACATTACGTGTTTACAGTGTGTGAGAATGTGTCCCATGCAGAGGGAATATAAACCCCAAGCAGCATGCAGTGCCTGTCTTCAATATACATAATGCCTAGTCAGACACACATGTAACCATTAGATAAAGTAGTGGGGGAGGGGAGGTGCAGGAAGATCAGCAAGGAGGCTGGTCTTCACCTCTGCATTTAGGGCTTGAGGTAAGGCCCATGTGTATCTGCACCTCAACTGTATCACTTTCCATGCCTGTGACAACCTTGGTCCATTCCTTAACTAGTTCAGCCTCACTTTCTTCAACTATAATCTGGGTTAATATAATACCCACCTTGAAGGGTAAAATTAACCTGTGTAGGAGTCTGGTTTACAGTGAGTGTCCAATACAATACCAGCAATGATGGGTGTGTACTAGGGGGAAATCCAGCAGCCCTGTGTGCTTTGTTAATCTAAAAGAGTCAGGATGAACTCTCAAGAGACCCTCTTTCTCAGTATGGTTTCCTAGGGCTTTGACACGATGTCAAAGTCCATATCAAAATCCTGAGGGTGGGTATTTCCCTGGGGGTCCAGTGGTTAAGATTTTGTCTTCCAATGGAGGGGGTGCAAGTTCCATGGTTAGGGAGCTAAGAGCCACATGCCAAATGGCCAAAATACATAAACAGAACACAAAATACAGAACATAAACAACAGAAACAATATTATAACAAATTAAAGACTTTTTAAATGGTCCACATAAAATAATAATAATAATTTTTTAAAGATAACTGATTTAACCAAAATCCAAACAGCATTTGTGTTCCTTTCAACATCTGAGTAAACAGTGCAATCCAAAATCATTCTCACCTAGCACATAGCAGGCATTTAATTAAAATTCTTGGGTTAAAACATTACCATTCTAAACATTTGTTCAGTTATTACATCCTCATGAGCCCCATTCTACCATGAAAACTCAAGGCAAAATCACCAGAACACAGATGGAGGTTAATATCTTCCTTTTTCCTTGCTATCAGTGTTGGCAAAATGTCCCCCACTGTCATCAGCAGAGGCTTCAGGACTGCAGGGTCCTGAGAAGATCCCACCCTCACCTGAGGGCAGTGTAACTCCAGCTCCGCCTGTCATCCTACAGCATACAACAGTGAAGGCCAAGTTCCCCAGGTACTCTTTCAGGAAGCCTCAGCTACAGGAGAGTGGCAGCATTAACCCCATTCATTCACAACCAGCCCTGCGACATCAGTGAAAGTCACTCAGTCATGTCCTACTCTTTGCAACCCCATGACTACAGTCCATGGCATTCTCCAGGCCAGAATATTGGAGTGGGTAGCCTTTCCGTTTCTCCAGGGGATCTTTCCAACCCAGGCACTGAACCCATTGCAGGCTGACTCTTTACAAGCTGAGCCACAAGGGAAGCCCAAGAATACTCTAAGTGGGTAGCCTATCCCTTCTCCAGCAGATCTTCCAGACTCAGGAGTCGACTGGGGTCTCCTGCATTGCAGGCAGATTCTTTACCAACTGAGCTATCAGGGAAGCCTGTGACATGGGAAAGCTGCTTAATCTGTGTGGGAATCAGCTTGGAATGACCTATGAAGTATGTCACCTGGGGAAATCCATTCAGCTTGTCTCACATTCTAAGTGAAGGTAGTAATGGAGCCTGTGGAACCCAAACATGGCAGGTTATCAGAATTACCTGGGTAATGATTTTAAAATTAATTTGCCTGAGTCCCAGCTCAGACGTACTGAATCTTGGGGAGAGGGAGGACAGAGATTCAGAATCTCTATTTTTAAATCAGATAACCCTGACAATATTTTAAAATCAGTCAGATGTGGGGAGATTGGACAATATTCTCGCTAAGGATATCAAGCAATAGTCTCCTCCAGTGATTCCATTCCAGCCCAGTGGTGGACCCTCAATAGCTGTTTGTACTGAATTGGGGTGGGTTGCCATGCCCTCCCCCAGAGATCTTCCCCAGGATCCCCTGTTTCTCACGTCTCCTGCATTGGCAGGCGGGTTCTTTACCACTAGTGCCACCTGCTGCTGCTAAGTCACTTCAATCGTGTCAGACTCTGTGCGACCCCATAGATGGCAGCCCACCAGGCTCCCCTGTCCCTGATATTCTCCAGGCAAGAACACGGGAGTGGGTTGCCATTTCCTTCTCCAATGCATGAAAGTGAAAAGTAAAAGGGAAGTCGCTCAGTCGTGTCCGACTCTTAATGATCCCGTGGACTACAGCCTACCAGGCTCCTCTGTCCATGAGATTTGCCAGGCAAGAGTACTGGAGTGGGGTGCCATTGCCTTCTCCAAGTGGGAAGCCCCAACTAAATGAAATAATTATCCAATCTTTCGTCTAATACACCAGAACAAGACTCACCCTGTCCCACGAACTACATAACAAAACACCCTCTAGTATTTTACAAATGTGACCCCAGAACCTAGAGATATTTGGGGTCCATGTACTGGACTGAGGACTTGATACACACATTCTGTCCCCAGCTCACCACCAATTCCTACAGAATTTCCAGTCTCTGCCCTCCTCTGTCCACAGTCTTCACATCTGAGACAAGAAAAGTTTTATTTGGGGGCCTCACAGCTTGCAGGATTTTAGTTCCTCCACGAGGGATCGAACCCACGCCCCTTGCTTTGGAAACACAGAGTCTTAATCACTGGACCACCAATGAAGTCCCAGGCAAGAGAATCTTAAAGGTGAACCTCCAAGGACACTTCAGCATCAAAATTCTGTTATTCATGTAAAAACCAGAAAGGGGCTGGTGAAAGCCCAACTCCCAACTTGAAGGTTCAGGAAGGGGCTTGAATCCTTTCACAGCATCATGACATTTAAAAGAAACCTCTTCCCAGTGTTGTCATGAGAAACTCTATTCGAGTTCCAGATAAGCATTTGGAAGCTTGACTCCAGGTTTCTGGAAGGCAGGGAACGTCGATGACTAATGACAGGCTGGAAATTCAAGGGCTCACATTTCTCACCTGGGCGATCTCATTACTGTGATCCACAGCCGCTTGGGCCTGCAGTTCGGGTTCCCAATGTCTCCAGTTCCTCACAAGCAGGGACATCTCCTGCTTGCCACAAAGCCTCTAAATAAGATACTTTAATCATGAAAACAAGTTCTACAAATCTCAAAAAAATGTGTGAAACCTGATTTGATTCGAGCTGTGGAAGGGGGGAGGAGGATGATGATATCCCGCTGGGAGTGAACATCAAGCTGCGATGTGGAACTGGGAGAGAAAAAGGGCTTTTAGGACCAGTTCTGATGTGAAACGTAGAAACTAAACCACCACCACCACCACTGATGTGAAACAAACAATAACCTTTGACCTTCAGGTACAGAAAGGGCAGTGCTGTGTGCCAAGTTGCTTCAGACATGTCCGACTCTTGGTGACGTTATAGGCTGTAGCCCACCAGACTCCTCCTCTGTCCATGGATTCTCCAGGCAAGAATACTAGAGTAGGTTGCCATGTTCCCCTCCAAGGGATCTTTCTGATCCAGGGATCGAATTCGTGTCTCTTATGTCTCCAGCATTGGCAGATGGGTTCTTTACCACTAGTACCACCTGGGAAGCCCAGAAATGAGGGATCTTGTCTTATAATATGAAGGTGGAGCAGAACACCCCTTAAAACCCTAAATCTCAGCTTATTTGGCAACCAGAAGCCAAAGAAACTGCAAAATGAGCAAAGAACAAATATAAATAAAACCTGTGTGTGGGTCAAATACAACACAGGTCAGGGGTAAATCTAGGGGCAAATTTGGGAGAACAGCCAGGGCAGGGAGAAGATCTGAATAGATGCCTCGGGAACACAGCGCGTTGCCCAGGAAGAACCAAGGAGGCTGGGTTTTCACAGCCTCCAAGCTCAGCGGTTGGCTCATCTTCTCTCCAAACACAAGACCATCACAGCCGAGGTATTCCATTTGCAACAAGATAGCCTGCGTTCCATCCTCCAATATTGCAGTTCCTCTGCTAAATCAATCAAGGGCACTGAATGTGTTTTGTCATCAAGAATCAGAAGCAAGCCTGGAGGTCAAGCAACTTGAGAAAACCGGGTGCTTCACTGAGTTATTGTTTTCCATGCAGGGAGACAGGCCAGCCCCTGTCCTTTCCAGAGAAATCTGTGCTTAGCTTAAAAGAAACCAAAATAGATATAAAGTACTTTGCTTTTTGTCTGAGCATCATTACTCTGTTTTTAGCAGACTCCAAGCCACCTCCCTCTGCAGGTCAGATGTTTTGTTAACAGCAAAGTGAGAAGAGAGAAAGGGAAGTAACATCACCCACAGTCAGAGACACAGGCTGCAAGAACCCAAATGAACCTGCCTCCCTCTCTGCCCATCCAACCATCTAAAGATATGGCAGTGTATGTGTATGCAATTTTCACCTCCTATTGCACATCTTTCTATTTTATGTACTAATTTTTTTTACAAGTAAGTAAGATTGAGCAAGTAAGGTTTAGAGATGCAGAAACAAATGTTATTCCATTTTTTTAAGGCCTCCCTGGTGGCTCAGTGGTAAGGAATCCACCTTCCAATGTAGGAGACACAGGTTCGATTCCTGATCCAGGAAGATTCCAATTGCCGAGGAGCAACTAAGTTCTTGCACCGCAAATACTGAGCCTGTGCTCTGGAGCCGGGGAGCCGCAATAACTGAGCCAGTTTGCCTAGAGCCTGTGCTCCGAAATAAGAGAAACGATCGCAGTGAGAAGCCTGCATGCCTCAACTAGAGAGTAGTCCCCACTTGCCGCAACTACAGAAAAGCCTGCACAGCAACAAAGACCCAGCATAGCCAAAAGTGAGTAAATAAATATTTTTTTAAAAATGGGGGTGACCCTGAGTAGCCTGGGGATATGGTAAAAGATGTCTCTTAGTAAATAAAGTTCACCTGCTATCCACACTTCTTTCAGAATTGAGAATTTTTGCCTATCCTCAGCCTTGAACAGCTAGCTCATAAGGAAAGAAAGGGAACAGAAGTGGATCCATCACTCCCAGACTTTCCCTCCCACTCTGGAGGTTGTCAGTGGAGGGGAGTGAGGAGCTGTCTGGGGACCCTAGAATTGGGAGCAAGATGAGGAATGATAAAGTTGGAAAGAAATGTGCTTCAGACTCAGTTGAGCCTAGCTTGCAACACAGGGCATGAGCTTCAAGTCTTCCCTGGGCCAGACCCTACAATCCACCACTCTTGTGAGAAGGGACAAAAGCCAGTGTCTTTCCCGGGTCACAGATTCATTTATGTGAGCCTCTTCTTCCTCTCTCAAGACGCAGAAGTAGAATCACTGAGATGTGGTCTATGCCCAGGGCAGAAAGAGTGTTCCAAAAGAAAAAAGAGGGGAAAAAGGAAAGCTTTTATGATAGAGTCAATACTGAAAAAAATTTGTTAGCCAATCAAAAATACACAAATGAAATTTTTTAACCTTTTATTTTAATAGCATTGCCTACAATAAGATTCTCATTTTATGAAAACACAAATAATATAACCACTGTCTCTTTTTAAATTCCCCACTTATTATTTTATATAATATGCACATCTCACCAATGATGCTCAGGTTTTCAGCGAGCACAAGGTCCTGGGGGAGCCAAGGCTAACCCAGCCATTGCCTCTGCCTGTAATAGAGGGGATTAGAGACTGTTTCAGTAACTAAAATACTGAAATCTTTGAGAGTGTTTGTGGAGAGCCCAGTCCCTTTCATAAGAATTAACTCCTTTAATCCTCCTAATAACCCCCATTAAGGCTCCTGTTTTAGATCCATTTTATCAGTAAGAAACTTGAGGCAGAGAACAGTTAAATGGCTGTCCTCAACATCTCTCTGCTGGCCTGGGCTGGGTCAGAGTCCAACCAGCGTGTCTCAGGCCAGGACTTGGGAGGCATGAGAAACTCCTCGGGCCCCTCAGAGTCACACAGACCAAAGCTCAAATCCTCACTCTGGTGTTTCTGTGTCCTGAGGTCCTGGGAGAGGTGCTGACTGTACTCCAGCCCCAGTTTCATGTGTAAAATAGGAAAAGTAATAGTTTCTGTTTTGTAGCACTATTATGGGGTTCCCTGGTGGCTCAGTGGTAAAGAATCCGCCTGCCAATGCAGGAGACACAGGGTCAATCCCTGGGTCAGGAAGGTCTCCTGGAGAAGGAAATAGCAACGCAGGGTCAGAGTCCAACCAGCGTGTCTCAGGCCAGGACTTGGGAGGCATGAGAAACTCCTCGGGCCCCTCAGAGTCACACAGACCAAAGCTCAAATCCTCACTCTGGTGTTTCTGTGTCCTGAGGTCCTGGGAGAGGTGCTGACTGTACTCCAGCCCCAGTTTCATGTGTAAAATAGGAAAAGTAATAGTTTCTGTTTTGTAGCACTATTATGGGGTTCCCTGGTGGCTCAGTGGTAAAGAATCCGCCTGCCAATGCAGGAGACACAGGGTCAATCCCTGGGTCAGGAAGGTCTCCTGGAGAAGGAAATAGCAACGCATTCCAGTATTTTAGCCTGGGAAATACCACGGACAGAGGAGCCTGGTGAGGCTACAGTCCATGGGGTTGCAAAAGAGTCAGACACGACTGAGTGACTAAACAACAGCTACAAGTCATGTCAGACATAGCCTGCCAGACTCGCCTGTGCAAGGGATTTCCCACACAAGAATACTGGAGTGTGCTGTTATTTCCTGCTCCAGGGGATCTTCCTGACGCAGGGATCCAACCAACATCTCCTGCAGCGGCAGGCAGGTTCTTCACTGCTGAGCCACCAGGGAAGCCCTGGATATGACTTAACGACTACAACAAACAAACAAACAAGAGATGTTTTTTAAGTGTCAAATCAACTAGTGCCAGGCACACAATAAGCACTCAATAAAGGCTGTTTTTTATTAACAAGCTGCTGTAAGAATAAATTTCATCTAGGGTGATTAAAAGGGCTTCATGGAAAACATAGCATATGTGCCTGAGCCTCAAAAGTGGATTTCTTTTTTTTTTTTTAATAATTTAAATTGTTTTTTTCCAAATGAAAAGTTTACGCTTGGGATGGGAAGGCAAGGTCAGAATGGAATGTCTTGTTCTTCACAGGAGATGTCAGTAGATCAGAACGTAAGCTGATTTTTAAAAAGTAAAGAAAGACACTGTAAACATGCTATGTAGAAATGCTGACCTGAATGTCAGAAGAAACAGCCCAACATTTGGACCATCTGCTCCAAGGACATGGACCACCACACTCCCTGCATTATAATCCCAGAAGTATTATTTGACATTTTAAACAGTATCATATTATTTGACAACTTTCCTTAAATTTTAAAAATTAAAGTAATAAATATTTATTGGAGAAAATTGGAAAATGTCAAAAAGAATAAAGGAACAAAAATCAAAATTATCCGTCAGTTCACAGTCCAGGTTTTCCATAAACTGTTTCCATTTTATGTATTTCCTTTCTGCCTTTTCTTTCTGACATACATATATTTAAAATTTTATTTGCTTATTACATTTAAAAATAACATTATTCTGAAACATTATTTTGAAGGTAAACACTTTTAATTCTATTGCACATGTAATTGCTCTTAATATTTCTTTGTATAGCCTTTCAGTATATATTATAAATATTTACTATAAATGGACATATTTATTTGTGTGGTTTTACAAAAAAGAATCATTCAATTTTATATAAACACTATGTAACAAAACATTTCATTTTGTGACTTTTCACATAGCAGAAACATTTTCCCCAGTCTATACTTCCTAGCTTTCTGCAAATTGACATCATTCATGGTTGCATGTACCCTCAGCACAGAAAGTAACTGAAAAATGTGGAGGGGTGACCCACTGAGAAGGATGGGGGCTTTAACATGGGGAGATCGTCCACACCTGTGGCTGATTCATGTCAATGTATGGCAGAACCAATGCAGTGCTGTGAAATGGAATAAGCATTAAACAAAAAATAAAAATTTAAATAAATAAATAAATAAATAAATAAAAGAAAAAAAAAATTTTTATCGTGGGCTCCACCCTTGGAGCTGCTGCCTTTAAGTCAGGACTTTCTCAACAGACTAGAACTTTGATCACAAAGATAGAAGGCAAACACCCTCCCATTCCAAAAATGTTTTTGGAATCATTTGGAATCATTTACAAATCATTTCCAAAAACATCCTTAGGGACCTTGTGGCTTTTGGAACCTTTGGAAGGCTCTTAAGTGTTTGATTTAGTATTAATTAGAATAATTATTATAATAACAATGGCTATCATAGAATACTTCCTAAAGGCCAAACCCTGTTCTAAGCACGTCACACATTTTAACAATACCTACAACAAACCTATTGCCCCATTTTACAGATAAGGAAGCTGAGGCCAAGGCAAGGTTCAGCTAAGTGTACAGTACATGTGTACAGCTAACAAGTGACAGTGCGTGGATTCAAACCAGAAAATTCCCAAATTTTGCTACATCAGAATCACCTGGGAGGTGGGGGATCTTTAAAGGTCTAATGCTCAGGCTCAGCAGTCTGGAGGCCCCAAGTGTTCCCAGTGCTGAGAAATGAGGGACCCATGTCCTCAAGGTCTAAGCTGTTCCTTTTTTTTTTTTTTGCATTTATTAGTATTTTTTAGTTTTTGGCTGCACCTTGTGGCATGCAGGATCTTAGTTCCCCAACCAGGGATCAAACCCGTGCCCCCTGCAGTGGAAGCATGGAGTCTTAACCACTGGAGCACCTGGGAAGTCCCAAGGCCTGAGTTATTAGCCACTGTATTAACCACTCTCTGGGGCTTATTTCTGATGCCAGCATGGAGGCAGTTACATGGTTTCTTGAAAAAGCGTGATTTGGTCCAGCTTTGGAGAAATGTGCTGTTGTGGTATCTAGGCTGTGCCATCTATAGCTGCAGGGGAGGGCTGCTCCAAAACTGGGAGCAAGCTGGCCAGAGAGGGCTCGTGGTGGGCTGGATTAGGTCTCCACGGGTGACTGGGTATCCTGGTTTCCTGGGACAGCCTGGGCTGCGTCTTCTGCCTGAACATGTTATTAACAGTGCTCTCTTACATTCCCAAAATGTCCTGGTTTGGATGACAAACTACAGTCACCCTACCTTTACCAGCTCTCATGGAACCCTATACTTTCTACTCATGGCACATAGGATAGTTCTAATCAAATCTATGTTTATTTTGAAGTCCTTTTTCCTAACTAGATAGAAGCTCCATGAAGACAGGGACCATGTCTTCTGATTCTGCCCTGCAGGCAGCATAGAGCCTGGTTGGGTGGCAGACACATCGGAAGTATCTGTTGAATGACTCAGATGAGAAAGACCCCAAGGAGTCATGACTGGGGCTGTGCTGATCGGATGAACACTAAGCACAGATACACTGACCACCCTTTAGGGCCACGGCAGCTACTGTCACCCCAAAACTGAGTTTGCCTGTTGGTGGGTGTCAAGCCAAAATTCACAACAAATCTGAAGAGCAGAAGGTAGGATTTATTACTTGCAAGAAATAAGGAGAACACTAGTGATCTTTCCTGAAGTCTCCCTGAACAGCAAAACTCTGTGTGTGTGTGTGTGTGTGTGTGTGTGTGTTAGTTGTTCAGTTGTGTCTGACTCTTTGCAATTGTAGCCCTGCTGGTTGCTCTGTCCATGGGATTCTCCAGGCAAGAATATGGAGTGGATTGCCATTCCCTTCTCCAGGGGATCTTCCCAACCAAGGGATCAAACCCAGCTCTTTATCCTGCATTGCAGGCAGATTCTTTACCATTTGAGTCACGAGGGAAGCCCAATAGCCAAACTAGGGAAGTTTTAAGTCAAGGGTACATGCATATTCATGCACAAGAGAATTCAGCACAGAATTGGGCCAAAAGTCAACAGAGTCCAGTCTCTTGTGATGGAAGTCAAGAGCAGCAGCAAAGTCAACAAGTCAACATTATGATTCCTTAGGCTCTAGTTAGTCTGGTGGTGGAGTGCTCAGCGGGGCTTGGATCCTGCAAAACAGCTCAAGGATGTACTTCAGGGTAATCTTTACTCTTACAACTGATTTATTACTTCTGGTATAGTTATTCCCTGGTCCGGTAACAGCTGCTGGTTCTTATCTTCTTTTGTTCCCTTAAAATCATTAACTACTGAAGCCTATTCTTGTGCATGGGTGAGCGCTGTAGCCAGGCTAAGATCACAAAGTGGTTTAGACCTAAAATGGCTTCTCTTGTGTCAAGAAAGCTCTGTCATGGCAGTCAGGACCTAAGGTTGGGGACAGAGAGGAACTGAGCCAGTGTGTGCAAAGCCCTTGCGGCAGGCCCAGGAACCCCACGGTGTTTGCAGGGCCGGGAGCAGCCATCACAGCACATCAACCAGACAAGGATGGAGGGACATTTAGCTGAGATCATAGTTCTCTTCTTGTGGGAAGCAAACATGAGAAGGCGGAGAACGCAGAAATTTCCATTTATCCATCTGAAATTCAGGTTTCCAGCTAGGACCCTGGATGGCTTTCTGCAGACAGCACAGCTGCCCAGGCTGAGAGAGGCTTGTCTGGCTGGCTTGTCACAGTGGCAGTTCGGGCTGATGGTTTCAGGAGATGAACGTGGCAGCAGCCGCTCGGAGAAAGCCATCCACGAGGCCATCGGTGCCACCACACATCAGAACACCCTGTGCTCGGTCCAGAATAACCCCCGCCCCCGTGAATTATTCATGCCAGCCACCTTGTGATATGTGATCACATTCCAGGCAGGATGTCAACCAGGGGAAAATTTGTAAATGTAATTTGTATCCTCAATTTTTGTCATAGTTTGGGTCGTTATTTTCCCCTCATAACTCTCCATCTTCCTCCCATATTTTCCCTTCTCAGGTTTTTAATCAGAGGGATCTGTCAAGAGTGACTCAGAAAGTCCCTGCCTTTCCTCGCAATGTGCTCTCCCGTGGCAGAGAGTGCAGCCTCCAATCTCCGAGTTTATGTTTACGATACGTATTTTTATTACCTTTGAGTGAAAGTGATTGCTATGGTTATCTCCTTCTGAAATATATATTTTTCTTTCATTTATTTTGAGTACGGTTTGAATTTTTATGCATCTTTCAATCCCTGTTCCCCAAAGAGGTAGGCAGGGCAGCTGGGATGGGGGTAGGGGGGGCCACTGCTCTCCCTGCAGCATGACTCCCCCTTTCACAGCATCCCTAGAGGGATGGTCCTCCCTTCTCTGCTCCACTGGGCACCACCCACTCCCAAGTAAGCCTAAGGAGGGTTTTCCAGGGCCTTCTGAGAACCCAGCTCTCATCAGAGCTAAGGGTTGAGAGACGAAGGTTGAAATGGGGGGAAAAAAACAAGCAAGCATGTAACTGTCAAGATGATTTCCACTGAATTAAAACGATCTTTATGATGAGAGATGTGAAGAGGGCCCTAGGCCGACTCAGAAACTCATTTCCAGAACCAGAGGCTGCATCACTGACTTAAAATGGTCCAAGGTTGACAACATAATCAAAGTCAGAACCTCCCCCAATTCTGGTCTCAGGGTTGGTAATTCCCACTTCCCTTTAGCCTTTCAACATAGCCACAGCCATCATGCAATTTCCCCCTGAGCACTTGGTTAGATCACAGAGGTAACGTAATCCAGTGAGAAGGCTGAACTTCTTGTGAGCCAATTTACTTTCCAAAAGAAAGGCAAGTTGGACCTTGGAACCCTTCACTTCAACCCTGACACCACCCAATGCGGGGGCCTGTGGAAGGAGTGGTAGAGTTGGGGGCATATCGTCTGGGCTGTGAGGTGCTCCCATCTCGGGTCTCTGCTCCTCAGATGCTGATAGAAACTAAGGAAGGTAGAGAGTTTGACTGAGGAATCAGAGGAGGTAAAGGTGATGGAGGGCTGACACGTGTCCCTAGCAGTCTGGAGCGGAGTGAGGCCCAGCCAGTTAGATGGGGCAGGGTACCAGCTGCAGTAGCTGGGACTGGGGAGACTTTGGGGATTCTAGGCATAAGCAGGGCCACCTAGGGGCCCTGGTGACATGATATGGGATAGTGTCAAGGGTGTCATTCTCCAAAAAGCAGCTTGGGTGTGTCTGGGAAGCCCTCGGGCACAGTCATAGCTTCTCCCTTGAGGGTCCCTGAGAGCTGAGACAGGTGATCTCAAACCACAACAGGGCAACCAGGAGGGATGACAGTCCTCCAGGCGACCATCTTTGTGAGCTCATTTGAGGCTCCTGGGGGACATGGGGCTGTCTTGCTGTAATGTGGGGCAAGGACTGTGGGTCAGGGGCAAGCAGAGGGAGGGACTTTAGGCAACTCTTTCGTAGCGTGTGGCATTGGGTGGCACGGCTGCATCTACCCCTGTGCCATCACAACAGCTCACGCAAGCCAGCGCCAGCCTGTTCCCATACCGTTCAAGCCAGTGTTCCTCGGCCTCGACGTCACTGACATTCTGGGTAAATGATTCTGCTCTGTTTTTGTTTATATTTTAGCATTTTTTAAACACTGTGGTAAAGATATATAACACTTTGAACTATGCTTAAGTGTATAGTTCAATGGCATTAAGTACATTCATATTATTGTTCAAGAACCTCCAGCATCATCTCCAGGACTTTTTTATCTTCCCAAACTGAAACTCTGTCCCTGTGAAACCCTGAATTCCTCCTCCCCCCGTCTTCCTAGCTCCTGGCACCCACCATCCTACTCTCTCTCTATGGATTTGACTCCTCTAGGGACATAATGTAGGTGGAATTAGACAGTATTTGTTCTTCTTTGTCTGGTTTATTCACTATGCATGATGTCCTCAAGGTTCATCCAATCTGTAGCAGGTGTCAGGGTTTCCTTCCTTATAAGGCTGAATACTATTCTGGGCAGATGATTCTCTGTTGTGCGGCGTTCTGTGCACTGCGGGATGTTTAGAAGCACACCCAGTCTCTACCCACTGGACGTCGGAAGCACTTCACTCCTCTCAATTGTGACAACCCCAAATGGCTCCAAACTTTGCCATACATGCCTCTGGTTGAGAACCATAGCTCTGTGCATGGTCATTTCTGAAGACTTGAGTCTCCCCTTCATGTACCTGAGCTCCACAAAGGGCCAGGAACACCTCAGGAAGTGTCCCCTGGCCCCAGCTGCACCCAGCTCCCAGATTCCATCAGAAAGTTCCAGCCCCACACACATCCCATGTCAAGATCACTTAATAACATTAGGACAGATTCTCCAAATGGCCATTTTTAATAATTTTTTAAAACCCTCCCTTTTCTTAAATCCACATTAAGCATATGGCAAGCCATGTGCTGGCTATATCACCTCCTGCAAACTCAATGCTGGCCTCTTGTTTTTCACCTTCCATCTGGGGAGACATAAATCCTACTTAGAGTCAAACCTCAGGAGATGTGCAAAGCATGTACAAGTCAAAGATAAACAGCCTGCTTTGCCCTTGGACACATAAGCTGGATTTTCTCCAGTAATCCAGGCCCTTCTCAGAGATAGCCAAGAGCAAGGAAACTTTTCAACACGATGATCCATAACAACACACACACAGACAAAAAAGAGTGAGTCTGGCAGTCGAGGCAACTGACAGCCACAATACAGGCAGAATTTCAGCACATTGCTTCCTCTTCCCAGACCCTGCCAATACAGCTCGGGCTGATCCACACAAATTCCACATTTCCACTCAAGCCCCATATAGCTCTGCTAATACCCATCAGCCAGCAGACAAAATCTTTTATTTCCCCGTAAGCCTGCAACAACAACAGAAAAAGATGCATTTGCACCAGCTTTGGGAATAAAGGAGAGACACCAGAGCCCTCAGGATTATCTTGGCAGAGAATGAATTTTGTTGGCACGTGTATGGTTCATCAGGCATTGATTAAGAGTCACAGGATTTGTAGACTGGGATCAATCAGAGCACCTCAGAGTGGAAACAAAGAAAACTACCTTCCAGGGCCAGAGGGTAAGCCAGGAGCAGCGGCTGTCCAGCTTTTAGTGGAACTTTTCAGAAAAGTGGTAGATTTTCTCCCGTTCTTCGTCTCCCTCCCCCGCCATTTCCCCATCCTCTGCCATGTGACCTGCAGCTCTTCCCACAGAGGCAGACATGCTTCCCTGATCCTGGACCTCAGGCTTGGCCTTGAGACTTGATGTGGCCAGTGAAACGCTAGCAGAGTAGCCAAAGCAGGGGCTGGGAACGTGCTAGGGGGTAAATACTCCCCCTTGTTTGCTTCTTTCTCCAGAGCAAGAAGCCAGCTCAGTGAGGCCCCCAACCTGGGGAGGGTGAGAGACTCAAGCTGCAGAGTGAGACAGCCTCCAGCCGCCCCCAGATCCAGGAGAGCTGGTGCTGCCATGTGAAGCCAGGAGTTGGGCCGGGTTGGGTTTTTTAATTAATTAACTTACGGCCTCATGCTTTGTGCTGAGTGCGGGCTTTCTATAGTTGTGGTGAGAGAGGGCTATTCTCCAGCTGCGGTGCACAGGCTTCTCATTGCCGTGACTTCTCTCGTTGGGGAGCAGGGGCTCGAGGTGCACAGACTTCAACAGTTGTGTCTCGCCGGCTTAGTTGCCCCGTGGCATTTGGGATCTTAGTTCCTAGACCAGGGATTGAACCGATGTCGCCTGCATTGCAAAGCAGATTCTTAACCACTGGACCATCAGGGTAGTTCCTAGGCTGGCTTGTTATGCATTGCTATTGAGCCAACAGCTGACCAATACAGACACTTCAAATCACACTTCCAGGGGTGGGCCTCTGAGGTCTCACCTTCATTCTTACAAGGAACTCGCTGACTGCTGCCAATCAGGAAAGTTGCCTTGTCAATATCATTGTCACTGGACAGTGACATTTCTGCTGTGCTGGCTTTGTGCCTGTCTACCAGGCCGTGGGTGAGCTTGGCCACTGAAACAATCCAAAACAAGTCAGCCCTGGATGCAGCAGCCTGTCGGCTAGTTGTGACAGCTCTCGAGTCTCCTCTGCATCCCCCTCCCTCCTTGGAATGCTGAGGGAGACCCTACTTATGGAGAAGATCGGTCCTGGCGCTCAGAGTATCCACACAACTGAGGACCTTCACAGAGTGAGCGACGGTCACACCACAGGCAGGTCGTTTTGGAAAAGGCTGAGTCCCCACTGCAGCCCAGCAGCCCTGGTGACCACTCTCGAGTCTCCTCTGCATCCCCCTCCCTCCTTGGAATGCTGAGGGAGACCCTACTTATGGAGAAGATCGGTCCTGGCGCTCAGAGTATCCACACAACTGAGGACCTTCACAGAGTGAGCGACGGTCACACCACAGGCAGGTCGTTTTGGAAAAGGCTGAGTCCCCACTGCAGCCCAGCAGCCCTGGTGACCATATCCTCCTGGCCCTTCTGGTTCCCATCACAAGTGCCCTGTCCTGATGCTTGTACACCCAGATTCAGAGGAGCATCACTCAACATCACCAAAAGGTAGAAGCAATTCAAGTGTTCATCGGTGGATGAATGGATAAACAAAACATGGTCCATCCATTCAATGGAATATTATTCAATCATAAAAGGAAGAAAAATCCCAACAGGCTGCAATGTAAATGAACCTTAAGGACCTTAAGCTCAGTAAAATCATCAACTCACAGAAAGATAAGTACTGCGTGATTCTACTTAGATGAGGTCCCCAGAAGAGTCAAATTCACACAGACAGGAAGGAGAGTGATGGTTTCCAGAGGCTAGAGGGGTGGGAATGGTGGTCTATTGTGTAATGGATGCACAGTTCTAATTTGGGATGATGATGAAGTTCTGGCGACAGTTGGTGGTGCCGGCTGCACAACAGTGTGAATGTGCTCAATGCCACTGACTCTACACTTAAAAATGGAAATTTGGGGGTTGTAAATATCTTACTACAACTTAAAAAAAAATGACCTGTCCTGTGTACCAGCTCCTTGATGCCCTGCTCCCACCTGGCTGTCAGACAGCAAGGCCATCTGGGAAGCGGAACCATCACATGGTGGGCATGGGGAAGGCACCACCTGCTGCCAAGCTATCCTCTTTGGTTCCTTTCGTTTTCCACAGGAATCTCCAGCACCCTCGCTGCTTTACCTCAAATGAAGTGGCTACTCACGGGGACCACCAGGCACAGGGGTGGGCCAGTAGGAGGATACAGGGGTGGAGAGAGTCCTCCAGATGCTCCCCGAAGCCCACAGAGGCTCCCATGGCAGCACCCTCATGCGACAAATCAGCACGGGGCATGCTTATCACACACTCCACACACTTATTGCACACTCTCAGTGGGAGGGAGGGAAGGCTCTTTGTGGCCGGTGTCTGGCTGAAAGCTGCAACTTAAGCAGGTGGGGTCCCAGTTGCAGATCCTCCTCCAGGTTGCTGAGCATATCAGGGCTCGTCCTTCACGACATCATTCCCATGTTGTCTCAGCATTCTCCTCTTGCTTTAAAGGAACAATCTTTGCTTGACCCTGCTGCCCAAGAACTTTCCTCTAAGATTCCACCGGGCTATGGAGGGCAGATGAGAATGCAGGCTGTAGATCAGCAGCCCTCATGACATTTCGATCCATTAATCCATCAAAAGAAGATTTGCTACCTCTTAGCTCCAGAGAGAGACCAGAAATCCTCTCCCACTATTGCCCAGAGGCTCAGGCGCCACAATACTGCTACTCTGCACTTCTGCAGGAATTCACGGGATGTCCGTGCTCTTCACTGTGCCTGTCACTTGCAGTTGTACCAACATCCCCAACCCAGCAGAAAGTTTGTTACCAGGTGCCTTTGCTTGGCCCCAAATTGTTCGTGAGAGAAGAAGCTAATCCTGAAATGTTAAGGAGAACATAAGTTACCCCCATAACCCATAGGATTCAGGCAATCTTCCAGACTGGGAGTTCTTTGAGAGCTGGAGCCACCTCTGTCCTCCAGCAGTGAGCCCTAGGGCCTGGCAAAGGATGGGTGGATGGCTGGGTGATTGGTGGGTAGATGACGGATGGGTGGATGAGTGGGTGGGTGGATAGATGGGTGGATAGATGACTGGGAGGATAGATGGCTGGGTGGATGGATGAATAAATGAATAAATGAATCTCTAGCCAAGGAGCAGATGTTTTCCCTCAGAATCTATCTCAGTAGCCTTGTAATTTCCCTCATTTGTAAAGTGGGGTGAGGGTAGTTTTTTTTTTCTATCCATTCCATAAGGTTGTTGTGAGAAAAAAAAATTGGATGATATATTATAAAATCCTTGGGCTACCCCTATAGAATTATACAAATGAGAAGAAGCATTGTTCAAAAGAAAGTCTTTTCTACAGCCTAGTAAATGCTTATAGGAGAACTCGTTGGTACAATCCATGACTTAATGAATCCTCTTGAGGGAAAAGCACTGAGTGTTTTGGGAGGCAGGATTTAGAACAGCAAAGACTTGGTCAACAAGCCACCTCACTTTAGACAGGGCTGCACACTACATATATTATCATACCTATACCTCCTACAAGACTGTGAACTTATGGAGGGCAGGTACTTGTGTCTTAGACCTATAATCCCCCATGTCAGTAAAAACAGGTAACTAATACGCACTCAAATACCTACTGCAGTGATAACCAAATCATATCATGAAAAAAGATATTTCTTCACAAAAAGAAAATAATGCACAAATACTAGCATGAAACACCTATGCGAACTGTGTCCTGGTATGACTGAATTTAGAGACAGACATTTGAAGTGGATTTTAATCTATTTAAAGTGAAAGTGAAAGTCAATCAGTCGTGTCCGACTCTGTGACTCCATGGACTGTAGTCCATGGAATTCTCCAGGCCAGAATACTGGAGTGGATACCCTTACCCTTCTCCAGGGGGTATTCCCAGCCCAGGGATTGAACCCACATCTCCCGCATTGCAGGTGGATTCTTCACCATTTGAGCCAGAACGGAAGCCCAAGAATACTAGAGTGGGTAGCCTATCCCTTTTCCAGAGGATCTTCCTAACCCAGGAATTGAACTGGGGTCTCCCGCACTGCAGGCAGATTCTTTAGCAACTGAGCTATCAGGGAATCCCATTTAAACCTTATATTAAAAACCTATTTAAACCTTGTATTAAAGATGGACATGGGCTTGCATGATCACAAGGAGGGCAGATAACATGAGACAGTCTACACAAAGAGCCCGATGCTGACGTATAAAACCACTCCATTCATAGTGGCTTATTAAGGTCTTTGTGGTCCTGGACCTCCTGTCTTCTTTCCCTATCTCAGAAGAGATCCCCTTCCCTCTCCTTTGCAGGAGGAGGTGAGGCAGGAGGTGGTGAGGGTGGTCCAGGTCAGAGGGAGACAGGAACATCTGGTCACACAGGAGGGGCTGAAATCCCTGTGCCAATGACCCTGTCTCCTCTTCCTCCCCACCCCAGCTGTTGTCCAGCTGGACCCCAACAGCCAAGGCTGGAGGGTCAAGTGTTCACCTTTCCTGGGTGTACGTAATGCAGAACCATCACTGGATTTGTTTGGGGCTCTGGACCAAGGCAGTCAAGCTAGACTGGGAAAGAAAGGGGGTGTGACTATCACAGGCTTGTCCTCAGAGCACCCCCAATGTGCTGGCAGCTGCCTGCTGCAGGGCTCACTGGGGGACTGGGGGAACACAGTGGCAGTTTTTATGCATGACAGCTCTATGAAAAGGGCATAGCATTTACTTTAGCAAATTTGGGACTGAGGATTGGTGAACTGACCAAAGTTGGTAAATATCAAGGGTTAAGCAGCAGGCCCCCCATTATCCACGCCGTCTCTGAGTTGCAGACATCAGACTTCCTAAAGGACAGGAGCTGGGGGTCAGCAGGGACTCAAACGCATTAGAATTCCTAATATCACCATCCCACAGTTGGGGATGAAATGAAACAGCTCTATTTTAACCACATAATGTCCCTGGGAACTGGACCCCAAATGATCTCTAATTATTACAGATATCTCTGATTTCTGGGCTGGTTTCCAAGGCTACTACTGTGGCTGTTTAGTCATGGCTGGGGGCCTGGAGTGATGGATGGGAAGTGGGATGCTGCAGGAGGCCCGCTGTGGGTTCAGGAACCGCCCTGTGCTCTCGAAGACATGAGGCAGGAGGCATTCCTTCCTTGACCTGGGCTCAAGACATTTAACCTCCAGCTGAGCTAGAAAAGCTAGATGCTCACAGAGCTTGGTGACTGACTGAGTCACTGGCCCAAGGGTCCCAGGGGACTTCTGGCTCTCTTACTACTATTCCCTGAGAGATTTTCACAGGAGTCTCCTCCCACCCCTGACCCAGGACTCACACAGAAGTAGAGAGGGGACTTGTCTTTGGTTCATAAGTCTGGGGACACTATGGCACTGAGTAGGCAGGGACCAGAGATGCCAAATGTCCCTCATTGCACACACAGCACCACTGAGGCTGTGGTTCTGTCGCTAAGTTGTATCCAACTCTTTGTGACCCTATGGACTGCAGCACGCTAGGCTTCCCTGTCCTTCACTATCTCCCAGAGTTTGCTCAAACTCATGTCCTTTGAGTCGGTGATGCCATCCAACCATCTCATCCTCTGTCACCCTCCTTCTCCTCTTGCCCTCAATCTGTCCCAGCATCAGGCTCTTTTCCAATAAGTCAGCTCTTTGCATCAGGTGGCCAAAGTACTGGAGCTTCAGTTTCAGCATCAGTTCTTCCAGTGAATATTCAGGGTTGATTTCCTTTAGGATTGACAGGTTTGCTCACAGCACCACTGCAATTGTTAAATTTTCTGTGTCAGCTTTGCTGGGCCATGGTGCCCAGCTGTCTGGTCAAACACCATCTGCTGTGGCTGCTGCTGCTGCTGCTGCTAAGTCACCTCAGTCATGTCTCTGTGCGACCCCATAGACGGCAGCCCACCAGGCTCCCCCATCCCTGGGATTCTCCAGGCAAGAACACTGGAGTGGGTTGCCATTTCCTTCTCCAATGCATGAAAGTGAAAAGTGAAAGTGAAGTCGCTCAGTTGTCTCCAACTCTTCGTGACCCCATGGACTGCAGCCCACCAGACTCCTCCATCCATAGGATTTCCCAGGCAAGAGTACTGGAGTGGGGTGCCACTGCCTTCTCTGAAACATCGTCTAGATGTTGCTATAAAGGTACTTTTCAGATGATATTAACATTTAACTCAGTATATTTTGAGTAAAGTAGTTATAGATGACCCTTCCTAGTATGGGTGAGCCTCCTCAAATCAGTTGAAGACCTTAAGAGAAAAATCTGAGGTTCCCAGAAGAGGAAGGAAGTTTGCCTCCACGCTTCCTTGGGCTCAAGACTTCTACATCAACTCCTGCTGGAATGTCCAGCACCTTGCAGACTTGAGATGGGCCAGCCCCACAATCTCAGGAAGCAATTTCTTAAAATAATCTTTCCCCTCTCTCCTCCTCACACACCCCTACACCCTCTCTCTGTATCTGTATCCTACTGCTTCTCTTTCTCTGGAGGACCCTGACTAGTACAACCATCCTGCCCTAAACAGGGTGCCCCAGAAAGTCACTGAGTGGCCTGGCCCAGTCCCATGTGGACTGCCTGTTCCCTGCCTCTGTAATAGAGGGACAAGATGGAAGGCCACTCTGTATTAAAGTTCTGGGATTCAATATTAAAAGTGAACCCCAGGGGGGCAGCCTGTAGGAAAGTGCCTGACGTGTAAAGGAGACAGCAGGTCCAGGTCACAAAATGAGGCTGAGTCCCCTCGAAGCTGGCCCTCAAGTCTGCCCACCAGCCCCCAAAGGCCAGCGGCCCCTTTGCAAATGGCTCCAGCCCATAGCCTTCCTCCCACACATGTGGAGGCTCGGATCTCTAGTCAATTGTCAAACTGGATTGTTGGAGACAACAAAATCTCTTCAGTGTGAAGGTCCCAGGGTGGATTTCTGGCCTGTATTTTCTAGTCAAATAGTCCCGGAGGTTGTGTTTGTTCTGAAACCTCAGGGCATGACATTGCTAGGAAGGGCAGTTGTGGATGGAGCAGGGCAGAGCCAAGGAAGGAGGGTTAGCACCAAGGAGCAGAGGTGTCTGTGACCTGGATCCCGAGCCCCCTAGGATGGCTTTACAGACTGGCCAGAGTGCTTAGAAAACCGGGATCTCCTGTGTGCCTCCAACCAAAGCAGCCGTGGTCCAGTGGAGCCACCTGGATTCTTGGCTCACAGGACCTGGGTTCTGGTCACCAATTTGCTGTGTGACCACGGACAAGCCACTTGCCACCTCAGTCTCAGCTTCCCCATCTGGAATGTAGGCCTTGTGGTCTCTGGGTGTTGGTAGCCCCTAGTTGCCATCATGATGCTGGCCTCCAGGGCTCTGGGCAGCTGCCCTGCTGCACAACCTGCATCCTCAAATTCCACCCATGTCCACTCCACACCAGCCTCTCTGGTCTCACTCATAAACAGACAGTCCACTTCACTGAAACAAAAACCTCAGCGTGGACAAGAAAGCCCAAGGTACCAACGTGAGACAACGACTCCAGAGCAAACCTGAGATGCCTTGGCAAAAACAAAGGAGACGAGAAACCCAGGAATGACAAAAGTCTGTGCCAGGAAGTTCTGATCCAAGTGTGGAGCCCCTGAGTTGAGCCTTGAAGAGAATAGAAAAAGCCCAAGCCATACACGGATGAGAGGGGCTCAGGGCAGGAACTTCTCCCCAGAAAGGAAGGAGTAAGCAATCAGGATGCAGGAGAAAATGCAGTGCCTGTAAGAAAGGTCTGGTCCAATAAATGCAAATGAAAACAAGGAATGAATCTAAACTTCCAGCGGGGTGACAGAGCCCAGGTGAGCAGTCCTGCGAGGGATCCATAGCCTCAGAAACTCAAAGACAAGGAGCCAGGCTCTGCCCCACTGCACATTCACATGCACACATTTCCAAATGCAGAGCATTGCTCTGGGGCCAAAGCCTGAGACATCAGACAGTTACTGCCTTGCAATGGAATGAAAGACCACCAACCAGGGCAGTGAAAACTGGAGCAGGGCTTGGAATCAAGGGTGTACCCGGAAGACAGGCCAGCACTCCCCTTCTCACCAGGAGGACAGAGAGGCGGTGGAAGCCTGCAACTGAGACAGCTCTGAGCACAGAATCCAAAGTCAGAAAGTGAGTGGGGGAACCTCATGAAAGTGGGGAGGGGGCCAGGTGCCGTCAGCGAGGAAGCCTCGCCCAGCACAGCAGATAAGCTCTAAAGCACATAAATCAAGAAATGGCATTATGAGTGTTTTATTTAGGCTCGTGGAGATGACCGCCATATAATTAAAAATGAAACAGTTAAAACTGCTTGCCTTCAGGGCTGAGAAAGGAGGAACAGGAGGAGGGTTCTTTATAAACCTCTCTGAACTGAGGTGGTTTTTTTTTTTTTTTTTTTTTTAATTTAATTTTTCAAAAGAGTGCATGAATAATAAAAGTAGAAAAGAAAATGAGGAAGTCTGACCTTCGAGCCCAGTTTTGCATGGTTGAGGTCCTTTCAGCTGCTGCTGAGTCTGTGTGTGACTCAGTGCTGAGCGTCCCTCCCAACACATTCCTCCAACCCTAATTTCCTGAAGGCAGATCTTTTATTAATAGTTGCAGCACACAGGATCCAGTTCCCTGAGCAGGGATCAAACCTGGGCCCCCTGCACCAGGAGCACAATCTTAACCACTGGGCCACCAAGGAAGTCCCACCTTGGCCATTTTAAATGGAGAAGTGTTGAGAGTTCTCTAGTGGTCCAGTAGTTAGAACTGCTCTGGATTCAATCCCTGGTCAGGGAACTAGGGAACTGGACTCTTTGAGACCCCATGAATCACAGCACACCAGGCCTCCCTGTCCATCACCATCTCCTACAGTTCACTTAAACTCAAGTCCATCGAGTCAGTGATGCCATCCAGCCATCTCATCCTCTGTTGTCCCCTTCTCCTCCTGCCCCCAGTCCCTCCCAGCATCAGAGTCTTTTCCACTGAGTCAACTCTGCATGAGGTGGCCAAAGTACTGGAGTTCCAGCTTTAGCATCATTCCTTCCAAAGAAATCCCAGGGTTGATCTCCTTCAGAATGGACTGGTTGGATCTCCTTGCAGTCCAAGGGACTCTCAAGAGTCTTCTCCAACACCACTGTTCAAAAGCATCAATTCTTTGGTGCTCAGCCTTCTTCACAGTCTAACTCTCACATCCATACATGACCACAGGAAAAACCATAGCCTTGACTAGACGGACCTTAGTTGGCAAAGTAATGAGTCAACTCTTCACATGAGGTGGCCAAAGTACTGGAGTTTCAGCTTTAGCATCATTCCTTCCAAAGAAATCCCAGGGTTGATCTCCTTCAGAATGGGCTGGTTGGATCTCCTTGCAGTCCAACGGACTCTCAAGAGTCTTCTCCAACACCACAGTTCAAAAGCATCAATTCTTTGGTGCTCAGCCTTCTTCACAGTCCAACTCTCACATCCATACATGACCACAGGAAAAACCATAGCCTTGACTAGACGGACCTTAGTTGGCAAAGTAATGCCTCTGCTTTTGAATATACTATCTGCTGCTGCTAAGTCGCTTCAGTTGTGTCCGACTCTGTGCAACCCCATAGACGGCAGCCCACCAGGCTCCCCTGTGCCTGGGATTCTCCAGGCAAGAACACTGGAATGGGTTGCCATTTCCTTCTCCAATGCATGAAAGTGAAAAGTGAAAGTGAAGTCACTGAAAGTGAAGTCACTGAGTCATGTCCAACTCTCAGCGACCCCATGGACTGCAGCCTACCAGGCTCTTCCATCCATGGGATTCTCCAGGCAAGAGTACTGGAGTGGGGTGCCATTGCCTTCTCCAAATATACTATCTAGATTGGTCATAACTTTTCTTCCAAGGAGTAAGCGTCTTTAAATTCATGGCTGCAGTCACCATCAGAGTTTATATATATGAATAGTGAAAGTGTTAGTGTCTCTCAATCCTGTCTGACTCTTTGCAACTCCATGGACAGTAGCCCACGAGGCTCCTCTGTCCATGGGATTCTCTAGCCAAGAATACTGGAGTGGGTTTCCATTTCCTTCTCCAGGAGAACTTCCCGACCCAGGGACTGAACCCTTCTCTCTTACATCTCCTGAATTGGCTGCAGATTCTTTACCATCTGAGCCACCACGCAAACCCATGTGTGTATATATGTAATATCTATCTATCTATCTATCTATCTAAATATAATATCTTTGTGTGTATATATGTGGTGTGCATAGTCACTAAGTTGTGTCCAATTCTTTGCAACCTCATAGATTGCAGCCTGCCAAGGCTCCTCTGTCCATGGGATTTCCCAGGCAAGAATGCTGGAATGGGTTGGCATTTCCTCCTTCAGGGTATCTTCCTAGCCCGGGCTTTAAACCCATGTCTCCTGTGTCTTCTGCATTGGTAGGCAGATTATTTACCACTGTACCACCTACATGTATATGTGTGGCTTCAGTCTTCTCAATGAACTATCATGCAAATAAACATCCAAGATAAAGGAAGCTGAAGACTGCACTGATGAAGACCTGATGCTGGGAAAGATTGAAGGCAGGAGGAGAAAGGGATGACAGAGGATGAGATGGTTGGATGGCACCACTGACTTGATGGACATGTGTTTGAGCAAGCTCCAGGAGTTGGTGATGGACATGGAAGCCTGGTGTGCTGCAATCCATGGGGTCGCAAAGAGCTGGACATGACTGAGTGACTGAACTGAACTGAAGGTCATGCTGAGGATTTGATGTGAATGTTGTCATTTTAGAATTGTAGCAGTGAATGGAAAGAGAGTACTATTAAGGAAAAAAAACACTAAAAACATGGTATTTTGCCTTGTGTGGTCAGCGAGAATTAGATATCATTAATTTATGGCTTCATCCATTGAGTTTTGTGCTCTAACCTCTGGACATTGAACTGCTACACTCTAAGAGTGAAAAGGCAAATTGTTTGACTGATACAGAAGGAAAATGTCTGATGTAGTGTTGACCACACACATGCACGAGTTAGCTACAGAGCATGGTGAAATGTGCTGAGGGAATCAAACTTAGGGTCTGGGTTCAGCAAATAAGAAAAGTGTAGAATTAGGGAGTAAGAGAGTCCAGAACTAGGGAAAGGCAGTGGAGTTATGTGGTTAAAATTCAGATGCATTGCACGTAAGGATGGGAGAAATAATTTTTCACTCAATGGCAAAAGCCATAGGATAACATAAAAGAGAGCATTAGGAAGAACTGTATTTCTATTAAAAATAATAGAATTGTCCTATGCTTGGTTTAAAAAAGAGAACCAGAATTCCCTCTGTGCTTATAAAGATCAAACTACAATATTTTCCACATTATACATGCCAAGTCTTATTACAGCTCCTTGAAGACTTTAAAGTAAAATATGTATCTTCACTCTCTATTTACTGAGCAATAAAAAGATCTGTGTTTTATGAAACACATCCATAGAAAAGAGTCAGCAGCCATTTCCTGGCTCTTCTACTAATTCTTTTCAAATTACATGCTTGGGTGATTTTTGTTGGTTTGTTTCAGGTTACTCATAGATATGGAGACTTTGATTTTAGGGTTATTGGGCAAATTAGTGTATGATTTGTGCAATTGTTTTTTAACTTAATCTTTGTTTTTGACTCCCCTTACTTGAAGCAGCAAAGTAATTGACTTTCATCATTCTGGGTTTCTTTGTTACTGATTTTGCAGGCTTTGAGTGAAATAAGTTTTCCAAGCCTCAGTTTTCTTATCTTTAAAATGAACATAACAGTGATACATGCTTCACCAGACTGTGTAGAGCGTTGCATGAGATAATGCACAGAAAGGCTTTGCTTTTCTCTGGCGCATGGGAAGCATTCAAGAAATATTACTTGTGATGTTTACGACAGTGATGATGATCAAGATGATGGTTTGTTGTTAAACCCTTCAAGTTTTCTGACTTCAAAGAGATTTACCACCAGTGGGAAGGACCTTTCAGCCTTGAGACTGCTTCTTTAATCATTCTCTTAGGCGTTCACTTCCTTTCTACATAAAATGTAAAATCCTCATCCTAGTAGTCAAGGGTCACCCAGCCTTCTTCCCACTGCCATTTGTCTTATTGTCTGACTCTCTAATCTGCTTCCCCAGGGTGCTCCCCTTGCCCTAAACAACTTCCTAATTCCCGTCTGCTTTTCTCAATCCAGTCTGCTGTATGAGACCCATTTTCTTTAATAGTTTATACACATTCTTCAGGACTCTGTCTCTAATAGACACCATGTTGGGTGCTTTCATATACTTTAAATTTTCCAGTACATATGCATAGCTGGTATGCCTTTTGTGTACATGTGCAAGTTGAAGCTCTCAAATGATAATGTGCCAAAGTAACACTTCTGGGTGCTATGTGAAGAGCTGAGTGTGAAATCAAACTGAATGCTTTTTCTACAAGGTTATGTTGTTTTCCACGTTTATGAATAGAAAGGGTAATGCAAACTATATTGCGTATGTGCGAAGTCGCTTCAGTCCTGCCTGACTCTGCAATCCTATGGACTGTAGCCCACCAGACTCTTCTGTCCATGGGATTCTCCAGGCAAGAATACTGGAGTGGGTTGTCATTCCTTTCTCCAGGGGATCTTCCTGACCCGGGATCGAACCTGCATTTCCCATGTCTCTTGAATTGCAAGTGATTTCTTTACATCTGAGCCACTGGGGAAGCCTGCTAATTACATTATTGTCTCTCTATTTTAAAAGTATTTAAATAGCTTTTATTAAGTCTTCCTCCCCTGTAGATTTTAATCTCTTCCTGGTAAGATTTATTTTCCTCCAGTGACTCTACTATTCCATTAAGCTTTGCCAATGGCATCAACACCCATGGTCTTGCTAGAACCAATGAATTGCTTTCAGCATTTGTCAAACTTTCCCTCTCAAATGGCATTTCTTCTTGAAATACAGTTTTTCTTTTTTTGCATCACATCATAATATCCTAATTTCACTGTTACCTCTCTGGCTTCTTGTAGGGTCCCTATTTCTCTGGTCACATTTCACGTGTAAATACTTCTAGATTCTATCTAAGGCCATTTTCCCCTTGCACTAGACACTTTCCCTAGGAGATCACATTCACCTTCATGGCTTCAGCTATTTTTCATAAGCTGGTGACTACTAATTATAAACTTTTAAATCAATATGTATGGCCATACATTGACTACCTCTGCTTGGATGTTCCACAGACATGTAGCTGAATCCATCAACTTTCCTCCCTGCCAACAACTAGACACACCTTTCTTTCTTTTTTCCCCCATTTCAGTGAATAACCCTGTTACTTACTCCATTGGAAATCTTGATGCCATTCTTGTACTTTCATTTCTCTCTTACACCCCTATCTAAACCTGAAAAATGCACAGAGAGTCTAATAATTCCTATCCCCCTCAAGTGACTAAAACAGCTCTCTAACCAGTTTTTCTTGCCTCTATTTTTGTGTGACTTCTCAGTGATACACTGTTCACCAGACATTAGGAATGGAAGCATTCCTTAGTTTGGTTATATATTTTTACTTCTTTTTATAGCTTTCAACCACATCCTAAAGTGTACTCACCTTTCCTTGTCTCTCTTGATGAATAAACCCTGTGATAAGAAGACTGTGTATAATTCCCAATTTTAGTCCTCATGACATACTATATAGTGCGTGGGTGGCCATTCTTTTCTCCAGGGGATCTTCCTGACCCGGGGATTGAACCCAACCGTGTCTCCTTATATCTCCTGCACTGGCAGGTGGGTTCTTTACCACTGGCACCACCTGGGAAGCTCTAGCACATGGAAGACTCTCAATAATTAAAAAAAAAAATTCCTTAGATAAATAAGTGGATGTACTTGATGACTGCATAGAACTTCCTATGATGCAAAGTTTCCTTACTCTACTTTTTAAAGATACTTGAAGAATTTTTTGTTTGAGAAATTTTTAATAGAAGTAGAGTGGGAAAAATAAAACCGCTTCCAGGTATAAGATTTGCAGATGTATACTTACCAAAGGACAGGTGAAATAAAAGTTTGGTAAGAATTAATAAGATTAAACTGGTCAACCCTAAAGGATATCAACCCTGAATAATCATTGGAAGGATGCTGAAGCTGAAGCACCACTATTTTGGCCACTTGATGCAAAGAGTCTGGAAGAAACCCTGATCCTGAGAAAGACTCAGGGAAGGAGGACAAGGGGACAGCAGAGGATGAGATAATTGGATGGCACACTGACTCAATGGACATGAGTTTGAGCAAACTCCTGGAGAGAGTGGAGGACAGAGGAGCCTGGCATGCTACAGGCCACTGGGTCACAAAGAGTAGGATATGACTTAATGACTGAACAACAACCACAAGAATTGATGCATATATAATGCATAGACATGAGGGGAAAGACTATACTCATTTTCTGAACCAGTTTTGGTAGTATTAACCATGTTTCAGCTAATAAGACATGTGATCACAGTCATTCACTGGACATTCACTGAATGCTTTCTATTCTGGGTATTAGGCTTAATGGAGTGTCTTCCAAGGGTTCAGTTCTGTGCAAGAGGTATATTCTAATCCAGCAGTTTCATTTTGGCTTACTATTGAGTTCACTGTGATACTACAGACTAGTTTAAAATTTAGGTTTCTGTCATCATTCATTAATTCAATCAAAAATATTTCAGTGAGCCCCACTGACATCTTGGGAGTTTACCATCAAACTATTGTATAAGTATTTTTTTTTAATGTTTTATTTCCTCTTGGAATCTAGCCGATTAACAATGTTGGGCAGTTTCAGGTGGACAGCAAAGGGTAAACTACTCGGTGTTAATTAATACACAGTGTGGTCAGTGCTATGACAGAGTTACGACAGGAGATGAACTTCTATACCGGCTGCTCAAGATGGTTTCCCTGAGGATACGTTTTGGGAAAGTTTTTAAGGAGTAATAGGAATTAACCAACTGGAGGAAAAGAAAGGTTGCTCAAGCAGAGACAATGGCAGGTACAAAAAGAATAGATGAGAAATCAGGGCATGTCTGGGACCCACAATATGATGCTCAGAGGAGGAATGAGCGGGGAAAAAAGATTCAGTTAGAAATGTAGGTCAGGATCAGATCCAGCTGATTCTTTGAATTCTACAGTAGTTAACAGTTCTTGTCCACAGTTTTACTAATAAAAATTCAGGGTGGTGGTGTAATTTGGTATCAGAGAGCTAATTATTGACTCTCATTGTTATGTATTAGAGTCATAGCTGATCACAAGCTCAGGGAGAAGCATAAAGTCATCAAAAGCGGTCAGGTGAATCTGGCAAAATGAAAGTGATTGTTGCACTATTTTTGGATTCAGTTCAGCCTTTGAATCTTTTACATCTGTGCTTCCAACCGATTCATTTTAGAATTGCTTCTGAGAACAAATTATGGAATTTCTGTAGTTCAGGACTTGTTGTTAAAGTGGAAACGAGTCAATTTTGAAGAGTGACCATTGCATTTGGTGTGTTGATAACTTTCTTTAACAATAAATGATAGAGAAAAAAAAAACAACAAGCAACTGTGTGTTTCTTATCCACAAATAAGTATCTGGAAGTAAAGCATTTATCATTTCTTTTGAATATCAATAGCTTTTTATTAGCACTCTCTTTCCTATTTCTTCCAAATAGACTGGAAACCTGATATTTAGTATTTCATCAATCCCACATTATTATTTAAAAGAATGTTCTCTACTCATTTTATAGGATGGGGGAGTAAATGCATTCAAATTCTAAAGTACTGAAATTAGAAAGTAAGATCAAATAATTTTGTCAAATACACATTCCTGAGGAAATTTTCCAAGCCAGGCTTCAGCAATACGTGAACTGTGAACTTCCTGATGTTCAAGCTGGTTTTAGAAAAGGCAGAGGAATCAGAGATCAAGTTGCCAACATCCACTGTATTATGGAAAAAGAAAGAGAGTTCCAGAAAAACATCTATTTCTGCTTTATTGACTATGCCAAAGCCTTTAACTGTGTGGATCACAATAAATTGTGGAAAATTCTGAAAGAGATGGGAATACCAGACCACTTGACCTGCCTCTTGAGAAACCTGTATGCAGGCCAGGAAGCAACAGTTAGAACCGGACATGGAACAGTAGACAGGTTCCAAACAGGAAAAGGAGTACATCAAAGCTATATATTGTCATCCTGCTTATTTAACTTCTATGCAGAGAACATCATGAGAAACGCTGGGCTGGAAGAAACACAAGCTGGAATCAAGATTGCCAGGAGAAATATCAATAACCTCAGATATGCAGATGAACCACCCTTATGGCAGAAAGTGAAGAGGAACTAAAAAGCCTCTTGATGAAAGTGAAAGAGGAGAGTGAAAAAGTTGGCTTAAAGCTCAACATTCAGAAAACGAAGATCATGGCATCTGGTCCCATCACTTCATGGGAAATAGATGGGGAAATAGTGGAAACAGTGTCAGACTTCATTTTCCCAAGCTCCAAAATCACTGCAGATGGTGACTGCAGCCATGAAATTACAAGATGCATGCTCCTTGGAAGAAAAGTTATGACCATCTTGATGAAAGTGAAAGAGGAGAGTGAAAAAGTTGGCTTAAAGCTCAACATTCAGAAAATGAAGATCATGGCATCTGGTCCCATCACTTCATGGGAAATAGATGGGCAAACAGTGGAAATAATATCAGATTTTATTTTTCTGGGCTCCAAAATCACTGCAGATGGTGACTGCAGCCATGAAATTAGAAGACACTTACTCCTTGGAAGAAAAGTTATGACCAACCTAGATAGTATTTTCAAAAGCAGAGACATTCCTTTGCTGACTAAGGTCCATCTAGTCAAGGCTATGGTTTTTCCTGTGGTCATGTATGGATGTGAGAGTTGGACTGTGAAGAAGGCTGAGCATCAAAGAATTGATGCTTTTGAACTGTAGTGTTGCAGAAGACTCTTGAGAGTCCCTTGGACTGCAAGGAGATCCAACCAGTCCATTCTGAAGGAGATCAACCCTGGGATTTCTTTGAAAAGAATGATGCTAAAGCTGAAACTCCAGTACTTTGGCCACCTCATGCGAAGAGTTGACTCATTGGGAAAGACTCTGATGCTGGGAGGGATTGAGGGCAGGAGGAAAGGGGGATGACCGAGGATGAGATGGCTAGATGGCATCACTGACTCGATGGACATGAATCTGAGTGAACTCTGAGAGATGGTGATGGACAGGGAGGCCTGGTGTGCTGCGATTCATGGGGCCACAAAGAGTCGGACAAGACTGAGCAACTGAACTGAACTGAACAGGTGGTCTTTCTCTGGTATGAAGAATGCTGACATCTTAGAGAGTTTAAGGTGGAACCAGAACCCTGCCCCAAGGCTACGCTATCTCCTCTGTCTGTTCATCCTCTCCATTCCCAGATTAGCAACAATTTGAATCTGTTCTTAAGAACTCAGGGAAGGTCATAGAGACAGGAGTCAAGAAACAGGGGCTGAAGGCCTTCCATGCAAAGGAGCCCCACAGGGTCTTGCTCAGTTTCACTGTCAATGTTGACAGTGAGCAACTTGAAGTTTCCATTAAGGAACATATACAATGTCAGGCATGGAGAACATAGTGATAAATAAGCTCCATTTCAAGCACCTTATGTGATTCATTTCTGCTCTCCATGACCCATCAGTAGACACTCTCAAAAACTGGCCTCCACACAGACTTTGATACCAATGTTCTTCAATTCACTATTCATATTAACTGAGCTCAAATATGCAATTTTTCTGAACCTACATTAAACCTTTTTCTTCTTCCCATTTCCTACACTTCCATTTTCTTCTTCTGTAGCTTTTCCACATGGACCTAAAGAATTCATGGATTTCCTTACCTTATCCCACTCCTTACAAAAATCCATTCATACTTCAAGATTCAGGCCAAATCTCATCACTCAAATTGACTTCCCCTCTGATTTACAGTAACACTGAACAAAAATCTATTTATAGCATTATATTATAATCAGCAATGTATAATCTATCTTTCGCATTATACCATGAACTCCTTAAGGGGAGGAATATACCCTAATTCATCTCCAATGCCCAGACTCACTGACTAGCCCTTTGCAGATATCCAATATATTTTTTTAATAGCAGAAAGCAAAGAAGAACTAAAGAGCCTCTTGATGAAAGTTAAAGAGGAGAGTGAAAAAGTTGACTTTAAGCTCAACAGTCAGAAAATTAAGATCACAGCATCTGTTCCCATCTCTTTATGGCAAACAGATGGGGAAACAGTGACAGACTTTATTTTGGGGGGCTCCAAAATCACTGCAGATGGTGACTGCAGCCATGAAATTAAAAGACATTTACTCCTTGGAAGAAAAGTTATGCTCAGCCTAGACAGCATATTAAAAAGCAGAGACATTACTTTGCCAACAAAGGTCCATCTAGTCAAAGCTATGGTTTTCCCAGTAGTCATGTGTGGGTGTGAAAGTTGGACTATAAAGATAGCTGAGTACAGAAGAATTGATGCTTTTGAACTGTGGTGTTGGAGAAGACTCTTGAGATTCCCTTGGACTGCAAGGAGATCCAACCAGTCCATCCTAAAGGAAACCAGTCTTGAATATTCACTGGAAGGACTGATGCTGAAGGTGAAACTCTAATACTTTGGACACTTGATACAAAGAACTGACTCAGTAGAAAATACCCTGATGCTGGGAAAGATTGAAGGCAGGCAGAGAAGGGGACAACAGAGAATGAGATGGCTGGATGGCATCTCTAACTCAATGGACATGAGTTTGAACAAGCTCTGGGAGATGGTGATGGACAGGGAGGCCTGGCATGCTGCAGTCCAAGGGGTCACAAAGAGTCAGACATGACTGAGTGAACTGAATTGAATTGAATATTTTTTAAATAATGCACTGTCAGATAATGATAATAATAGCTAATTTTTATTGAGCACTTGCTGCACTATGAGTACTATTAAAAGAATTCATGATTTAATCAATCTAATCCTCATATCAAGCTCAGGAAGTAGATCTATTATTACCTTCAATTCAGTTCAGTCATTCAGTCCTGTCCAATTATTTGTGACCCCATGGACTGCAGCATGCCAGGCTTCCCTGTCACTCACCAATACTCTCAGAGCTTGCTCAGATTCATGTCCACTGAGTTGGTGATGCCATCCAACTCTCATCCTCTGTCATCCCTTTCTCATTACATTACCTTCAGTTCAGTTCAGTCGCTCAGTCGTGTCCGACTCTTCACGACCCCATGCATTGCAGCATGCCAGGCCTCCCTGTCCAACACCATCTCCCGGAGTTCATTCAGACTCACATTCATCAAGTCAGTGATGCCATCCAGCCATCTCATCCTCGGTCGTCCCCTTCTCCTCCTGCCCCCAATCCCTCCCAGCATCAGAGTCTTTTCCAGTGAGTCAACTCTTTGCATGAGGTGGCCAAAGTACTGGAGTTTCAACTTTAGCATCATTCCTTCCAAAGAAATCCCAGGGTTGATCTCCTTTAGAATGGACTGGTTGGATCTCCTTGCAGTCCAAGGGACTCTCAAGAGTCTTCTCCAACACCACAGTTCAAAAGCATCAATTTTTTGGTGCTCAGCCTTCTTCACAGTCCAACTCTCACATCCATACATGACCTCAGGAAAAACCATAGCATTGACTAGACAGACCTTAGTTGACAAAGTAATGTCTCTGCTTTTCAATATACTATCTAGGTTGGTCGTAACTTTTCTCCCAAGGACTAAGTGTTTTTTAATTTCATGACTGCAATCACCATCTGCAGTGATTTTGGAGCCCAAAAAAATAAAGTCTGACACTGTTTCCACTGTTTGCCCATCTATTTCCCATGAAGTGATGGGATCGGATGCCATGATCTTTGTTTTCTGAATGTTGAGCTTTAAACCCACTTTTTCGCTTTCCTCTTTCACTTTCATCAAGAGGCTCTTTACATTACCTTACATTATAGATTATTACATTACCTTACAGTGCAGATATGGAAACTGAAGAGCAGAGTTAGATAAATTGTCCAAGGTCACAAAGCTAGGACATGGAAAAAGTGGGATTTGAAACTAGCCTCTTTTAAGCACTGGGCAATATACTGGTTGTAGAGTAGACAGACAAATAGATGTGTGCTCAGTCGTGTCCAAGTCTTTGTGGCTCTCTGGACTGTAGCTGCCAGGCTTCTCTGTCCATGGAATTTTCCAGGCCAGAATACTGAACTAGGTTACCATTTTCTACTACAGGGGATCTTTCCAATCCATGGATTGAACCCAAGTCTCTTGAGTCTCCAGCATTTGCATGTGGATTATTTATCACTATGTCACCTGGGAAGCCTGACTGTAGAATAGGAGTCAACAGACTTTTTTTTTTTTTTCTCAAAGGGTCACAGAGTATATGACCATAGAGTATATGACCATAGAGTATTTGACTGTGGCCAAACAGCACTATTCAACTTTGCAGCTGTAGCAGGAAAGTAGCCACAGGTGATATGCAAGTGATGCTTTCAAATTGTGATTCTGGAGAAGACTCTTGAAGAGTCCCCTGGACTGCAAAGAGATCAGACAAATCAATCTTAAAGAGCTCAACCCTGAATATTCATTGGAAGGACTGATGCTGAAGCTGAGGCTCAATATTTTGCCACCTGATGTGAAAAGTTGATTTACTGGAAAAGACTCTGATGCTGGGAAAGACTGAAGGCAAAAGGAGAAGAGGGTGGCAGAGGATGGAATAGTTAGATAGCATCACCAACTCAGTGGACATGAATTTGAGCAAACTCTGGGAGATAGTAGAGGTCAGGGAAACCTGGTGTCCTACCAGCCCATGGGGTTGCAAGGAATTGGACACAACTTAGTGACTGAATAACAATAAGTGAATGAGTATGGTTATGTTTCAGTAAAATTTTATACACAAAAACAAACAATGACATGAATTGGCCCCAAGCATGTGATTTCCCACATCATACTGATGCTGTTTTTTGTATCCCAGTTTCATCTGCCTAAACAGTTAATACCTAGAGAGCACATTCAAGTATTTGACCAAACATAGATTCACTGTACCAGTTATAGAAAAGTAAGAGAGATTCTTTATCAGCAGCAAACGGAAAATGGTTGCAGCGGCATAGTGTGATGACTGAAGGATGACAATGATCACATTGGGCTGTTGTGTTAGGTCTTTTTAAGTCTTTGTTTCCCAAAGAATTAAATTCATTCCTTAGAGTAGCTAAGACTTTTTCATAACATGGTTACAGCTACTACTAATACTGCTCTTAACAAATCAAACTTTATTTCTATCATCAACACCACACTAAAGACCTTTCATGCAGTTTCATCTTGGGCCATATGCTTAGCATGGCCAAGGAAAAGGCTCCCAAACTCTTGTGCTGCTCAACATCCCTTGGTTACATGCCTAGAAGACAAATTAGAGTGAATGTCAAGAAAGAGTCTCAGTCTATTCCCCATCCACGCAGCAATCACTTCTCCCAGGACTGTTGCAAACCTTGCACACATAAGCCTTTGGACCAGGCTGACTGGGGTCTGATGCCTACCTGCTGCTGCTGCTGCAAAGCCGTGTCTGACTCTGTGCGACCCCATAGATGGCAGCCCACCAGGCTCCCCCGTCCCTGGGACTCTCCAAGCAAGAACACTGAAGTGGGTTGCCATTTCCTTCTCCAATGCATGAAAGGGAAAAGTGAAAGTGAAGTCACTGAGTCGCATCCAACTCTCATCAACCCCGTGGACTGCAGCCTACCAGGCTCCTCTGTCCATGGGATTTTCCAGGCAAGAGTACTGAAGTGGGGTGCCATTGCCTTCTCTGCTACCTAGTATAAAGCAAAATAAATGTAAAGCCGTGTATAGCAGCAGCTCTACAAGAGACCTCCATCTGTTTGATTTAGAAAGAGGAATGTCTGATGGTAGAATCTCTATCAGATTTTCAGATTTCTGAGGAAAAAGAATCAACCTTGACATCTCCTTGTGCTTGTAACATATTCAGTGTACCCACCAGGCAACCCATGCTTTTTGAGTAGAGTTCTGGTGAATCTACCCTGCTCCCCAGCTTCTAGAGCTGTGCTGCCTGTTGACATTGCCTGGCTTGCACCTTGCATCTCTCTCTGTTTCTGCTCTCATAGTCTGTGGGCACTGGAGCCTCTGGTATTTATTTTTAATGCCAAGTTTCTGCCTGTGCTCTATTGTATCCAATGGACTTCCTTTAAGCATCTACCATATATTCAAGGACTTCTAAATTAATTGCCTAACTGCCTCTGGGCCCTTGCAGATTTCATTTCTGAACTGATCCGATCAACCTGAAGACATTTTGTCTTTCCTCTTATTATCTCAGTCCACTTGATCACCCAACCTTGCTATCTGTCTGTTATTTATTTTCTTGATGTTCCAATGTGATATAAATTCATTCTTTCTGGACTCTCAATCTTTTCAATTGCTTTCTGATGGGTTTTGTCTTTTCTTCTTGGTTTAGAACTTTCATAACCATTCTGACAGTCATACCCTCTCATTTCAACTTAGCTTCTCTCTTTCCAGGTCTTCCCTGGTGCCTCAGTGGCAAAGAATCCACCTGCAATGCAGGAGACCTGGGTTCAATTCCTGGGTTGAGAAGATCCTTGGAGTAGAAAACGGTAAGTCAGTGCAATATTCTTGCCTGGGAAATCCCAAGGACAGAGAAGCCTGGCAGGCTACTATCCATGGGGTCACAAAGAGTCAGACATGATAGCATACTCTCTTCCTAACAGTCTTCCTTGGAGGCAGTTTGTCATCTAATCAGTTCTGGATGTGAGAAAACAATGACTCTCACAGTTTTTTATCTTTTAGGTGTGGTCTAGCTTCCCATCTGCCACATTCCACTTCATCTTCATCTTTTTCTGTGTTTTACACCTCTCTGTGTGAATAAAGAACCCTTTAAGGGCCTTTTTTTCTAAAGAAGATTTTTTAAATTTCTTGTCCAAACTCACCAACAACAAAAAAAGGGGGGGAAACAACTCACTTCACTGTGTATTTAAGAAAATCACTGGCTCAGTTTGTACAATTAAGAATTAAGAAATATCTCACTGTTAGCTGCCAGTCACCGTTTGCCTACTTGGGATAGAAAACATAGTGACATATTTTTTAAATATAAATTTATTTAGTTTAATTGGAGGTTAATTACTTTACAATATTGTATTGGTTTTGCCATACATCAACATGTATCTGCCACAGGTATACACGTGTTCCCCATCTTGAACCCCCCTCCCCCCTCCCTCCCCGTAACATCCCTCTGGGTTGTCTGAGTGCACCAGCCCCAAGCATCCAGTATCATGCATTGAACCTGGACTGGTGACTTGTTTCATATATGATATTATACATGTTTCAATGCCATTCTCCCAAATCATCTCACCCTCTCCCTCTTTAATTCTTTGTGTTTTTTTCTGAAAAGAACACAGAGAAAATCTGTTTAATGACCCAATGCATGAAGAGTTTGTTCAGTTACTTGCTTGCACATTAAGGAAGAGCTCCAGGAGGTCCAAATTTTATGACTACTATTAAAAGCACACACACACAGACACACACACCCCAAAATAACCCAAACATGAAGTTATTTCAGATATTATTTTGTTTACTTGCTTTATTTATTTTTTATTTGCAGCACAATCCAAAACAGAGAATATATTTGTTTGCAGTGAATTTTCAAATCACTCTAGAAAAATATTAAATATTGTGCTTCTTTGTTCAGCCTTGTTCAAAGGCTGCTCTAGTGGTTTGAAAGAGACAAAAGACGTCTCTTAGTGAACACTGCCATTCCTCTAGGGGAAAGCTCTACCCATATAACAGCTATTTTAAGATGTTGAAGATGCATTACCACAGGCTGCAATTACTCTGTGAATCCCAATTTGAATTGAAGTATCATCTCTCAAGGGTGTAATCCCAGGGTCACATTTCCTTTTCCAGGCAAACTAAACCATCTCTTTGACTATTAAGTGCTCGACAGGCAATCTCAGACAACAAAGTTCCTCTTCATCTTTAAGTAAATAAAATTATCTTTTAAAAAAAATAGACAGTTTGAAATTCATAAGAACAACAACCTACAATGATAACAAGAGCAAATCACCCACAAATAATTACTAATCATGGTCAAATGTTGAATAAAATCAAATTTACTAATTTAAGCATTATATCTATGTTATAGATAAATATTATAGAAATATGTCTCTGATTTTTAAAACTTTGAGTGGGCTTTTATAAACCAGTAGTGCCATGCTTTCATACAGCAATTTTCATTTACTACTATTTGCTTTCTCCTGAAATTGTTACAAATCCTTTAGTGACCTTTTCAATCAAGAGGACAGACTTGAAATATCCTCCCAGCTTTTTGTCCATGTCTGTAGTTTTTAATTCCCTTTGAAAGATATTGCCCGAGACCTTGACTCTGCCTCTGGTTTGTCCAAACACATTATATGCATAGCCTCAGAGAGCATGTATATTAAGTAGTCTGGCATCTCATTTTTATTTTGCTCCCAAGTTAAACAATAAATGTAGAGAATACCAGAAAATACTCCTCTATTTCAATTCCCTTCTTTGTTTCTTCCATATCTTCTACTATTAGGTTAATCGGTTTTGTTAAAAAGAAAAACTAAACAATAGCTCTCAAATATAAATGATCAAAAATGATCACCTTTATGAAGATGATACACCTGGCCCACACAGAGATGTGTGTCTTACCTGTGTCTTCTGATTGTGAAGATTTCTTCATTTGGATCCTTTTATGTTCTCCCAGTTCCTTGTAGCTAAGAGTTCGCTTGAGATACCTTCCCCATTGCCCAATCCCACAGCCAGTAACTGAGGTCAGGGTGACCGTCTCCTTCATATGAGTTATTGCACCATTTTCTATCTGGCTTCCCAAATCTCATCTCGCCCTCTCTTCCCACCTAGTAGCCATTCTCTACAATTAAGAGAATGTTTAAATTCTAACAAGTTCATTGAGGCTTTCAAAGTCCAGTCTCTACTCATACTGGCCGCCTCGCCTCTCTTTCTGTCTTGCTTCACAGTCCAAGTCCTGGAAATACTGCAAGTCTTTTTGTTCCTAGAACATGCCGTGTTCTCTTCCCCTTTAAGTTCACAGGTATTATACTTCAGTCAGCATAAACCCTCTTGCCTTTCTTATTTTGAGTCAACCCCTATCTACCCTTTAGGTCTCAACATAATTCTTATTTCCTCCCATAAATTTTTATGTCTAGATCCTTTTCCCCCACCTAAAGTCCTCTACTCTGAGAATTTTTCTATCACAGTTTTTTTCACATTTTATGTTATGGCTTAATATTCTTTTCTTCACATGAAGGTAAGGTCATATCTATCCTGATACCATTATATAGCCAGTACAACAGATACAACTTAATATTACAAAATGAGTGACTCATTGAGTAGTTGGGTGGAAAGACGGAGGTATGGATGAATAGATGTGTTTTTAAATGTGTGGAGTTAGGATGGCTATCTGAGAAAGGGGCAGAGGCTGCGGAAATTTGCAGTGCCCTTGCTATCATCAGTATATCTTCAAAACATGCCACTGACTTCTCTCCACACCGATTTGATACAAGCCGACTTCATTATGAAAGAACGTTTAAAATCCTATTTATATAATTAATATTAAAGAAGCAATTTTAAAATAATCACTTATGTATTCATTCAGGCTGAGCTAGCACCTCAGGATAATAAGGTGAAATTTATAGTTTCTCCTCTTAAGGAATTTACAGTCTTGGGAGGTGCTATATAAGGAACTTAAAATACAAAACAGTATCTTTTAAAGAAATAAAATTAAGTTATAAATTCTACATCATCTTTAAAAAATATTTCTACAAATCACTTTTTAAATTCCTAAAAATTTTGTAAAATTATTTTGACTGAAAAAAAAAGCATGAACTTAAATTTGAAAGTATTTATTTGTCAAATACTCCATCATGTGACTTCTGCAATGATTAAATAAGGTATATCCATATGAGTAAAGTAGCAAAATAAATGGGAAGGGGACAGAGTCGAGGCCTGGGACCCAGGAAAAATGATCTGAGGATGGCTGAGGATAGAATATTGCCTAAAGAAATGTCCTCCTATGGTGTGTTGAGTAGAACATTCCATCACAGTCTCAAAGGTTTTGAGCTCCACTGTGTACAATATAGAACTAAGGACCTAGGAAACACAGCCCTGCTGTTTGTAAATATTAATAGATGTGTCTTCTAACAGTGAGGGGAAGATTGAGATTTCCCCAAGTAACTCTAGGAAATAGTTCTGCCATGGTGAGCACTTAAAAGAGGAACCACACAGAGCCACACTGCCTAGAAGCATCTCAAGAGGGAAAGCAGTCATTTCAACAGTGCTTAATAGGCTCACAACAGATGTGATTGTATCAGAAACGGAATGGACTGTAAAAGTGCTGAATTTGAGTATCTCCAGCTAGTCCTAACAATAATTAGTGCATTTGTGATATACTGATGACAGAATGGAAAAGACCTTGTGCATTTTATCTTCTTTATGATCTCCTATAAAGCTGAACACAGTAAAGCAGAAAAAGAGGAGCCTGAATTCTTAAGGTGCTCTCAGTTCAGCCTTCTTTTTCTTCTTCTTCCTCCCTTCACTCCAGCCTTTTTGGTCCTTATATGGCACTCCATGTGTTCATACAGTAACTGTGCAAGTTTCTGTATTAGCTTTGGTTTATCCAGGGGTGCCCTGGAAAAGGTTTAACAGTTCACTCTTGTGGGGAAAAAAAAAAGGCATGAACACCTATATGTGCATAATTTTTATTGATGCAAAGAATATGAAGTGCACAATTAATGAAAATAATAACATATACAATATTCTCTTTGTTATAAATATTGCATAGTCAATTTCAATTTATTCTCACAGAATATTTGTCCTATTTTTGCTGAAATCTTGTGTCCAAAGATGAACTATGGTTGTAATTCCACCATGATTTCATAAAATTAGTCTATGAATAAATGTCTGATTACTTCCCAGTTCAGAAGTGGTTCATATCATTTACAAACTAATGTAGCTCTGTCATAAATATTTATTGATATTTCCATTATTTTAATGAGGTAAAAAAGTGTGAAAATTAAAATGTATGTGACAACTTTATTAATTCATCAATGACATGAAAACTTACTTGCCCAATCAGATAATAGTTTTCTAATACTGGAAGAACATCTCCTCAATTTGTTGCACTATTCACATGACATATTTAAGTTTGATCTATATTATTCACATTTTTTCCATTACTTTGTTAAGTCTAGATAATCATCAAAAAAGTAAATTATATTCTGATGGACTAAGATGAAGGAGAAAGCATTTTCCAGTTTCTGTGGCATAAATACTCCCATCATGATCAATTTCAGGCTCCAATATAATGTCACTGAACTCAGAGATGGGAAGATATGCATAGCAACAAACCATTTATGGTTTTCCATGAGATAGTCCTAATAAACATAGAGAACCCTCGAGCATAAAATAAAATAATTAGGAAGTGAAAAGTCCTGAATATGCATTAACTATGTTTTTAATAGAATTTATTTAATGGTAAATTCGTATAATATGATTTTTAATAATACCCATGCTGCTGCTGCTGATGCTACTAAGTCACTTCAGTCGTGTCCGACTCTGTGTGACTCCATAGACGACAGCCCACCAGGCTCCCCATCCCTGGGATTCTCCAGGCAAGAACACTGGAGTGGGTTGCCATTTCCTTCTCCAATGCATGAAAGAAAAAGTGAAAGTGAAGTCTCTCAGTCGTGTCCGACTCTCAGCGAACCCATGGACTGCAGCCCACCAGGCTCCTCGGTCCATGGGATTTTCCAGGCAAGAGTACTGCAGTGGGGTGCCATTGCCTTCTCCAATAATACCCATAGTTAGCAACAATGTGGCAAGGTTCCTAAAATTTTAACAGCTAGCTCTCTTGAACCCATATTAGCCACTCCAGCATAGCACTGGATTATTCTTTCTAGATGGAGAGGGTAATGGCATCCCACTCCACTACTCTTGCCTGGAAAATCCCATAGACAGAGGAGCCTGGTGGGCTGCAGTCCATGCGGTCGCTGAGGGTCGGACACAACTGAGCGACTTCACTTTCACTTTTCACTTTCATGCATTGGAGAAGGAAATGGCAACCCACTCCAGTGTTCTTTCCTGGAGAATCCCAGGGATGGGAAGCCTGGTGGGCTGCCATCTATGGGGTCGCACAGAGTCAGACATGACTGAAGCGACTTAGCAGCAGCAGCAGCAGCAGCAGCATTCTTTCTAGATTATTTATCCCTTCTTGCTACTTGTCACAAGCATCATGCTACAAAGTAACTGTTTCTTCCTAAAGATCAGTGAATTAGGGATGAGATCTTTCTTCTCCATCCTGGTCTATGCAGAGCTTGGGACATTATAGAAACTCAACAGATGCTTGTAATGAATACAGATTCATGTAATGAATACACAAGACATTGAGCAGTCACCACTTTTGAGCCTGGCACTGGGGTAAAACTCTGCTACAAACCTTTAGCTGTCTTTATTTCCTATTTTCGTTTCATAACTGACTCGGTTTAGCAGAGGCCACCATTTTGGTATTAACTCACATTGGAAGAAGCTGCAATTAGGCAATTTCTGGATTGTTGTTGTTCAGTCACTAAATCATGTCACTAAACATTTGTGACCCCACTGACTGCAGCACACCAGTCTCCCGTCCTTCACTATCTCCTGGAGTTTGACTGACTCAGAGAATCATATTAAAACAGAAAGGGCCTTTGCATGCGCACACAAAACTAGTGAAATTTCTCACACAGCTGAGTCTTTCTCCAGGAATTGTCCTTGTATAAACAAAGTTGCCCAACCCAATGTCCTTCCTCTGTCCCTGTAACAGCCTGGAATAAATGACAGACCGGCAGACACTTTAACCTCTGGGTCACCAGGGAAGCCCCATTTAAGGGGCACATGGACTCAACTCTTTTGCTTCAATTTGCAGGAAAATGCTGCAGGGCAATTCCAGCTCCAGGGCTCTCAGAGGGCAAGGATGGGGGTGGGAGTGGACGCTGGGGTCTGCTAAGGCTTCCAGTGCAGCAACACCATCCTCCAACTTTTGCCTCCACCCAGCTCTGCTTCTTAAACTCATTCAATTTATGTACACAAAGCTCTACCTCAGAATCTGTTCCTTGGGGACCCTCATACTACAACCTTCCTTTAGTGTCAGATAATGTTTATCAATGCAACCTCCTGTGAAACAATGCATATTGTGAGAAATATCAAATCAAGAAACTGGAACATAACATTAGTAAATAGAATAGATAAGCAATTGCAGTAGTACTGACAATTGATTTAATAGAACCTTATTGTCACCCTGCTTATTTAACTTATATGCAGAGTACATCATGAGAAATGCTGGGCTTGAAGAAGCACAGGCTGGAATCAAGATTGCCAGGAGAAATATCAATAACCTCAGATATGCAGATGACACCACCCTTATGGCAGAAAGTGAAGACGAACTAAAAAGCCTCTTGATGAAAGTGAAAGAGGAGAGTGAAAAATTTGGCTTAAAGCTCAATATTCAGAAAACAAAGATCATGGCATCTGGTCCCATCACTTCATGGCAAATAGATGGGGAGACAGTGGAAACAGTGTCAGACTTTATTTTGGGAGGCTCCAAAATCACTGCTGATGGTGACTGCAGCCACAAAATTAAAAGACGCTTACTGCTTGGAAGGAAAGTTATGACCAACCTAGATAGCATATTCAAAAGCAGAGACATCACTTTGCCAACAAAGGTCCATCTAGTCAAGGGTATGGTTTTTCCAGTAGTCATGTATGGATGTGAGAGTTGGACTGTGAAGAAAGCTGAGCACCAAAGAATTGATGCTTTTGAACTGTGGTGTTGGAGAAGACTCTTGAGAGTCCCTTGGACTGCAAGGAGATCCAACCAGTCCATTCTAAAGGAGATCAGTCCTGGGTGTTCTTTGGAAAGAATGATGCTAAAGCTGAAACTCCAATATTTTGGCCACCTCATGTGAAGAGTTGACTCACTGGAAAAAGATTCTGATGCTGGGAGGGATTGGGGGCAGGAGGAGAAGGGGACGACAGAAGATGAGATGGCCGGATGGCATCACTGACTCAATGGATGTGAGTCTGGGTGAACTCCAGGAGTTGGTGATGGACAGGGAGGCCTGGCGTGCTGTAATTCATGGGGTCACAAAGAGTCGGACACGACTGAGCGACTGAACGGAACTGAACTGAACTGAAAGCAACATAGGAAGAAATGAGTTCCCAGTGGGGAGATCAGTGGAGGAGAGGCAAGATAAGGGTAAGGGATTATGAGGCACAAACTTTTACTATGTATAAAATAAAATACAAGGATATATTGTATAGCACAAGGAATTATAACCAGTATTTTAGAATAATTTTAAATGGAATAAAATCATTAAAATACTAAATCACAATGCAAATTTAAAAAACCATTTTTTTTAATTTTTAAAAGTTGTAAAAAAAAATATTGAACCATTATCTACTTATGGCTGATTCACACTGATGTATGGCAAAAACAAACACATTATAAAGCAATTATCCTCCAATTAAAACTAAATTTAAAAACGCAAAAATGCTGAATCACTATATTTTACATTGCAACTATAATTAAAGAAGAGGAATGGGGTGAAGGTTAAAGTTTGAACCCTCCAAATATTGTTATAGAAAACTTGTCTTCCATATGTTTAGTTCAGTCACTTAGTCATGTCCGACTCTTTGCAACCCCGTGGAAACTTGTCTTATGTGTTGCCGCCCCAAACACCTTAAGAAAAGGTATATGTCCTCTGTCTCTTTAACTGCCCTGCCATGAAGTCTACTGACCCCCTGGGGTACTGCTCAGTCTCCTCCTGCTGTTGCAACACATTTCCATAAATGTGACGGGTGAACACAAGACAAACACATTACCTTACAACTTCAGTGTCCGAAGTTGGAAATGTGTCTCCCTGGGCCAAGGTAAAGGGTCAGCGGGACTGTGTTCCTTTCGGTGGGTTCTATAAAAAGAATCCTTTCCCTTGTCTTCCCCAGCCTCTGGAGGCTGCCCACAGTCCATCGCTCATGGCTCTCCTCCTCCATCTTCAAGCCAGTACAGAGGTCTTCTCACACAGCAGCACTCTAATCTCTTCCGCCTCCCTCTTCCACACTTAAGGACCTCTGTGATTACATTAGGTCCATCTGGATGAGCAGGCTGATCTCCCCATCTCAAGGGCCTTAACCACTTCTGCAAATTCCCTTTTGCCATGTAAAGTAACGTATTCCCAGGTTCCAGGAATTCAGATACGGTCATCTTTGGGAGGGGCTACTATCTACCACAGGAACAGAACAAATCAAGAATCACAGCAGGCTAACTAACTCCTTGCAGTCTGCACACAGGCCACCCCTCCAGGTTTGGGCACATTTCCTCTAATCCTCAGGGTTTTCAGTTAATTCCTACATCACTAGAAGTAGTTGGCCGCGGGAGGTGGTGGCAATTAGAGGTGCGTGGCTAACGGTCAGGTCATCAGCAACTGTATAGCTTCCAAGTACAAAACCACCCTTTTCCAAATGATTGCCCTCAAAATGCCACCCTAGATGGGAAATGAAGTACAGGCATGCTTCATTATAAGTAAACACCATATAAGGAAGCCTGACTTTACACAGACATTTGCCTCACCCTGTGGGAACTTCCAGCAGTCTGTACAACTTAGTGTCTACTAATGGGCTAAAGCAGTTACTAATAGTCTAATAAGCTAGCCATTAACAGTTTCTTAAGCAGCTGGCTGCTGGAGTTGTGTGACTTAGTTACAGCCACTGAGAATGAGCTGTCTTGTCAGTTTATTAAAAAACCCTAAATTGGGACTAGAATTATTTCCCTAAAGGTTGACTTACTTGGCTCCAAATATGGAGGCAGCAATTGTTCAAGTGACGTAGGTATTTCTCCCTTTATATAAAGTCATTCACTCTCAAGTTCCTTGCCAGGTTCTTCCCCTGGCCATTGAAATGTTGGTTTATAGACCATGAATTACTTCCAGAGACATTAAGGAATAGAGATATTTTTTAATGGAGCCTTAAGACATAACTTTAAAAATCAATCAGAAATGAAGATAGAGCCTGATTTCAATTGTAGTATGAATGTCCCAAGCATAATCAGCTAAGAGTGCAAATGAATTAGGGTCACATAAAAAGCTGATTATCCCTACAGGCCCTCCTATTCATTCACTCATTCAATAAAGACTTATTGAGCACATAACGGGCAGCGATCTAGGTACAGGAGAATATTAGAAAATAAATGGGTGAGATTCTGCTCTCTTATAGAGTTTACATTCTGTAGGTAGTAAGACTGAAAGTCAGCAAAAAAAAATCAACCAAGTTATAAAATATACTAGAAGGTGCCAAATGCATGGGAAAAGATAGAGCAAGAGAAGGGGAATAAGGAGTGCTGGTCAAGAGGAAAAGTAGCGAAGGGACACCTCCTTGAATAGATGACCTTTAAACAAAGGCTGGAAGAGGGTGAGAGTGGTGCTGCTGCTGCTAAGTTGCTTCAGTCGTGTCCGACTCTATGCGACCCCACAGACGGCAGCCCACCAGGCTCCGCCATCCCTGGGATTCTCCAGCCAAGACTACTGGAGTGGGTTTCCATTTCCCTCTCCAATGCATGAAAGTGAAAAGTGAAAGTGAAGTCGCTCAGTCGTGTCCGACTCTTCAGGACCCCATGGATAGCAGCCTACTGGGCTCCTCTGTCCATGGGATTTTCCAGGCAAGAGTACTGGAGTGGGGTGCCACCACCTTCTCTGGAGAGTGGTGAGCCAGGAGGAAATCCAGGGATGGGCAACAGCCAGTGCAAAGGCCCTGAGGCAGCAAGTATCTAGCTTACTTGAGGAAAAAGTAAGGCAGTCATGTGGCTGGACAGAAAGAGGTGATGAAGTCATAGGGGTAACAAAGGCCTTAAAGGCCATTTTAAAGGTTTGGCTTTTTTTTCCCCAAAAGGAATGAATTACTGTTGAGGACTCAGAGCAGAGGAGTAAAGGAACCCCACTGTCAAAAGCTCACTAGTTACTTCTGGGCAACCCCAAGGCGATGTGCAGGAGTTGGCTTGTTCTTCCCCTATTCCCCACCAACGTCCTCTGCAAAAATGCCACTGCCTCAGGCTCTCTAATGCTCCTGAAAGCCAGCCCCGGTGCTCCCGAGCCGTCATGCAGGTCCTCCCAGCCCCATCCTGCCCTGGGAGAGCTGACTCCCAAAGCCACACAGCTTCCACAGGGAAGCTCAGAGTCTTCCAGGAGAAAAACTCCTCCAGATTTGGGCCTCTGTGCTGGGCTAGTAAGCTATTCCTATTTATTAAAAAAAAAAGACATTCCCCAGCATTATGTTTCAATTGCAGGTTTTTCTTGAATTATATCTTCTCATAGCTCCATTTTCCATGACTACGTTATTCCTTTGAAGCCTAACTATATGAGTTGAAAATATAGCCTCTTTTCTCACATCACTGGATTTATCCTATACTGAAACCCTTCTGATGGCACGGAATATATTTTTTATTATATTTCCCTCCAAAACTGTAAGTACTTAATCAATTTTGGCTACATTAGTGTAGCCTATGAGCTCAGCCCTGTACTAGCCGCTAAAGCAATCGTAAAGTTTACCCAAATAAGCTTGTAAATATGTCTGGGAAACAGCATCAAATAATGGTAGAATATGGTGAAGTGTAAGAATTGAACATTATAAACTATGGATTCTATAAATTCAAGGAAGAATTGGGTGGGGTCAGAACAGTGGAAAATGTTTTTCCAGAGAAAACAGGACCTGAACGGAAGACCTTGAAGGATCGGTCAAACAAGACCCATAGAGCCAACATACTCCATTGAAGAGGGAGCTACAGAAAAATTGGCAGCCACAATTTATGTTGCCTAGACTGTTTTTATAACCATCCTTATTAACATCTATGATTTGGCCAGTAAACTCTGCATGGGTTTACTGCATTTACACAACATTAGGTTTGGGAGTTCAGAGTAGACCTCAGCAGTGGATTGGTTGTATACAGACTTTATTATGTTGAGGTATAGCTATTTGTAAAGCCTCCCCAGACAGCTATCTTGCGTTTTTGCATTTCTTTTCCATGCAGAGGGTCTTGATCCCTGTCTCCTGTACGATGTCACGAACCTCCATCCATAGTTCATCAGGCACTCTATCTATCAGATCTAGGCCCTTAAATCTATGTCTCGCTTCCACTGTATAATCATAAGGGATTTGATTTAGCTCATACCTGAGTGGTCTAGTAGTTTTCCCTACTTTCTTCAATTTCAGTCTGAATTTGGCAATAAGGAGTTCATGATCTGAGCCACAGTCAGCTCCTGGTCTTGATTTTGTTGACAGTATAGAGCTTCTCCATCTTTGGCTGCATAGAATATAATCAGTCTGATTTCGGTGTTGACCATCTGGTGATGTCCATGTGTAGAGTCTTCTCTTGTGTTGTTGGAAGAGGGTGTTTGCTATGACCAGTGCATTTTCTTGGGAAAACTCTATTAGTCTTTGCCCTGCTTCGTTCAACATTCAAAGGCCAAATTTGCTTGTTACCCCAGGTGTTTCTTGATTTCTTACTTTTGCATTCCAGTCCCCTAGAATGAAAAGGACATCTCTTTTGGCTGTTAGTTCTAAAAGATCTTGTAGGCCTTCAGAGAACCATTCAACTTCAGCTTCTTCAGCATTACTGGTTGGGGCATAGACTTGGATTACTGTGATATTGAATGGTTTGCCTTGGAAATGAACAGAGATCATTGTCATTTTTGAGATTGCATCCAAGTACTGCATTTTGGACTCTTTGGTTGACCATGATGGTTACTCCATTTTTTCTCCTTTGAGAAAAGGAAAGATATAAGCATCTGAATGCAGAGTTCCAAAGAATAGCAAGAGATAAGAAAGCCTTCCTCAGCAATCAATGCAAATAGAGGAAAACAACAGAATGGGAAAGACTAGAGATCTCTTCAAGAAAATTAGAGATACTAAGGGAACATTTTATGCAAAGATATGCTCAATAAAGGACAGAAATGGTCTGGACCTAACAGAAGCAGAAGATATTAAAAAGAGGTGGCAAGAATACCCAGAAGAACTGTACAAAAAAGATCTTCGTGACCCAGATAATCACGATGGTGTGATCACTCACTTAAGCAGTAACGTCTATTTCTGCTTTATTGACTATGCCAAAGCCTTTGACTGTGTGGATCACAATAAACTGTGGACAATTCTAAAAGAGATGGGAATACCAGACTACCTGACTTGCCTCTTGAGAAACTTATATGCAGGTCAGAAAGCGAGAGTTAGAACTGGACATGAAACAACAGACTGGTTCCAAATAGGAAAAGGAATGCGTCAAGGCTGTATATTGTCACCCTGCTTATTTAACTTATATGCAGAGTACATCATGAGAAATGCTGGACTGGAAGAAGCACAAGCTGGAATCAAGATTGCTGGAAGAAATATCAATAGCCTCAGATATGCAGATGACACCACCCTTATGGCAGAAAGTGAAGAGGAACTAAAAAGCCTCTTGATGAAAGTGAAAGAGGAGAGTGAAAAAGTTGGCTTAAAGCTCAACATTCAGAAAATGAAGATCATGGTATCTGGTCCCATCACTTCATGGGAAATAGATGGAGAAACAGTGGAAACAGTGTCAGACTTTATTTGGGGGGGGGCTCCAAAATCACTGCAGATGGTGGCTGCAGCCATGAAATTAAAAGATGCTTACTCCTTGGAAGAAAAGTTATGATCAGCCTAGATAGTATATTGAAAAGCAGAGACATTACTTTGCCAACAAAGGTCCATCTAGTCAAGACTATGGTTTTTCCAGTAGTCAGGTATGGATGTGAGAGTTGGACTGTGAAGAAAGCTGAGCACAGAAGAATTGATGCTTCTGAATTGTGGTGTTGGAGAAGACACTTGAGAGTCCCTTGGACTACAAGGAGATCCAACCAGTCCATTCTGAAGAGTTCAACCCTGGGATTTTATTGGAAGAAATGGTGCTAAAGCTGAAACTCCAATACTTTGGCCACCTCATGTAAAGAGTTGATTCACTGGAAAAGACTCTGATGCTGGGAGGGACTGGGGGCAGGAGGAGAAGGGGACGACAGGATGAGGTAGCTGGATGGCATCACTGACTCGATGGACATGAGTCTGAGTGAACTCCAGGAGCTGTTGGTGGACAGGAAGGCCTGGTGTGCTGTGATTCATGGGGTCACAAAGAGTTGGACACAACTGAGTGACTGAACTGAACTGATGTTGAGGTATGTTCCTTCTATGAGCTTTCCTTCTGGCTAGATGGGAAAGAATCTGCCTGTAGTACAAGAGACCCAGGTTTGAACCCTGGGTCTGGAAGACCCCCCTGGAGAAAGGAACAGCAACCCGCTCCAGTATTCTTGCCTGGAGAATTCCATGGACAGAGGAGCCTAGTGGGATATAATCCACAGGCTCCCAAAGCATCAGACATGACTGAGTGACTAACACACACATGCTCCTTCTAACAATAATGAAAAGGCACATTTATCGCAATGTACCTTCATCATAGCACTATTTACAATAGCTAGGACATGGAAGCAACCTAGATGTCCACCAACAGATAAATGGATAAAGTTGTGGTACCTATATACAATGAAATATTACTTGGCCATAAAGAGGAACGCATCTGACTCAGTTCTAATAAGGTGGATGAACCTAGAGCCTACTACAGAGTGAAGTAAGTCAGAAGGAGAAAAACAAGTATCATATATTAATGCATATAGATGAGTAATATATATGGAATGTAGAAAAATGATACTGTTGAACCTATTTGCAGGGCAGCAGTGGAGATGTAGACATAGGGAACAGACTGTGGACATGGAGTGAGGGGTAGGGGATGGAGAAAATGGGATGAATTGAGAGAGCAGCATTGAATCATATACATGACGTTATGTAAAACTAGACAGCCAATGGGAATTTGCTATATGACTCAGGGAGCTCAAATCAGGTGCTCTGGGACAACCTAGAGAGGTGGGATGGGGTGGGAGGTGGGAAGGAGGTTTAAGAGGGAGAGGACATACGTATACCTATGGCTGATTCATGTTGATATATGGCAGAAACCAACACACTATTGTAAAGCAATTATCCTCCAATTAAAAAAAAAAAAAAAAAAGAACAGACCTCAGCAGAAACCCTATCAGGATTCCATCAACAACAAAAGCAAACTACACTAATTATCTCCATTAAATGAGCTTAAATAACAAAGATAAAAATGTGCCTAACTTTGGGGTAAATAAAGTCAGGCAGCTGAGGACACTGCAGGGTTTGTTGTAGGTACTCAGGATCTGGTAACTGGCACTAGGAAGTACCGTGGAAACTTGTTTATGGACAGATGCACACAGATCAGGTAACGGACAGGGCTTAGGATCTGACAGAGCACATAATTGAAGGGTGCTGAGCGTTATACCAAGAGGCTTAATAATGCTGTTCCTGTCACCTCGGCAATCAGCCCTCCAGTAAATGAATTAGCACCCTACTGTAAGCAGGGACTCAAGAAGTCCTTGGGTAACAGGCAATTTAAGATACTAGAAGCTGAGTTGTGACAGTCTGCCCTGATGGGAAAGAGACCAGATATTCAGCTACTGGATGAAAGTATAAAACAACAGACTTACTGATATTCTTCTGCCACCAATGAAATGAAAAAAATTTCAGAACACATGCTTCAATAAAATATATCCATGAAGATAATAAAAGAACTTAAAATGGCTGTAGGAAGCATGGAACATTAGCATAAAAACTGGTTATCCAAGAGATAAAAATGGTTTTAGTATGCTAGCAGTAAAGTTTGTAGTCTCTGGGTGCTGTTGCAGGAAAGAAAATTTTAAAATTCATTAACCAACATCCTACCTACCATCTAATACCTAAGGATTAATATTTATTGGTTTGATAACCATCGTTATTTGACTTTGTTGACTGACCCCAAGTCCCTACTAAGAAATTAAAGTTGTGTTTAGTGTAAAGGGGCTTCCCTGGTGATTCAGATGGTAAATAATCTGCCTGCAATGTAGGAGAGCTGGGTTCATTCCCTGGATTGGGAAGATGCTCTGGAAAGGAAACGGCTACTCACTCCAGAATTCTTGGCTGGAGAATTCCACAGATAGTGGAGCCTGGCCAGCTACAGTCCAGGGGTTCAAAAAGAGTTGGACATGATTGAGTAACTAACACTTTCACTTGGTGTAAAGACTTCACATCTGTACAACATATATTCCCTAGGTAAGACTTGAGTAAATCAGATCACATACAACAATAGGCTGCTAGGTAAGAATCTGGGAGGTCTTTTCATTATGGAAAGGTTATTTTGAAAAGTGAGTAACTGATACCCAATTTATCTAATGTGTAAGAGTGATCTTGTGCTTATTGTGTTTTCTGAGAGCTGAGTTCGCTTGCCTTTATTTGTTCTAATTCCTCAAAAAAAAAAAAATTGCTTTTCTTAAAAGATAAAACAATAACTAGCCTCCAAAGAAAAGTACAGTCAAACACTTGATTCACTACCTTTTCATTCTCCTTCCTTGCTCTAAGTCTTAGGCAGATTTTTAGCCATGTGATTTTAGGGCAATGATAGATACAGGTTTGCTCAGGACAGTGTTGGTTTACACCTGATGCACTGGCATAACTGCAACTCACTCTCAAAATGTCCCGAGTTGCGTGATAAATTACATGGTTACCCTACGCATTACAGATTCTGAGGAACTAGGAATTTACTGCATTTTGAGATCAATTAAGAAGGCAACACACACACAGTAAAGGAAACCATAAACAAAGCAAGAAGACAACCCACAGAATAGGCAAAAATATTTGCAAACAATGCAACTAACTGACAAAAGATTAATCCCCAAAATATACAAATAGCTCATGCAGCTCAATTACAAAATTTAAACAACCTAAACAAAAATGGGCAGAAGATCTAGGTAGACATTTCTCCAAGGAAGACATACAGATGAGCAGCAGGCACATGAAAAAGATGCTCAACATCACTAATTATTGCGGTTGTTGTTCAGTCTCCAAGCCGTACTCTTCGTGACCCCATGAACTGCAGCACACCAGACTTCCCTGTCCTTCTCCCAGAGTTTGTTCAAACTCGTGTCCATTGAGTTGGTGATGCCATCCAACCATCTCATCCTCTGTCGCCCCCTTCTCCTCCTGCGCTCAGTCTTTCCCAGCATCAGGGTCTTTTCCAATGACTCAGCTCTTCATTTCTGATCAGGTAGCCAAAGTATTACAGCTTCAGAGAAATGCAAATCAGAACTACAATGAGTTACCATCTCACTTCAGTGAGAATGGCCATCAATGAAAAGTCTACAAACAGTAAATGCTGAAGAGAGTGAAGAAAAGAGAGCCCTCCTATACTGTTGGTGAGAATGGAAACTTTTACAGCCACTATAGACAACAGTACAGAGGCTCATTAAAAATCTAAAAACAGAACTACCCTATGATCCAGCAATTTCAATCTTAGCCAATAGGTGGATAAAGACATAATTTGAAAAGATACATGCACCCCAATATTCACTGCAGCACTATTTGCAATAGCCAAAACATGGAAGTAACCTAAATGTTCATCAACAAATGACTAGATAAAGAAGATGTGATACATATATACAAAGGAATAGTACTCAGCCATAAAAAAGAATGAAATAATGCCATTTGCAGCAAGATGGGTGGACCTAGAGATTATCATAGTAAGTGAAGTAAGCCAGACAGAGAGGACAAATATCATATGACATCACTTATATGTGGCATTTAAAAATCATACAAATGAACTTCTACAAAACAGAAATAGACTCATAGACTTACAAAACAAATTTATGGTTATCAAAGAGAAAAGGTAGGAGGAGGGATAAATTAGGAGGTCTGTATTAATATATAAACACTATTTCTGCTTTACTGACTATGCCAAAGCCTTTGACTTCGTGGATGACAATAAACTGTGGACAATTCTTCAAGAGATTGGAATACCAGACCACCCAACCTGACTCTTGAGAAACCTATATGCAGGTCAGGAAACAACAGTTATAACTGGACATGGAACAACAGACTGGTTCCAAATAGGAAAAGGAGTATGTAAGGCTGTATATTATCACCCTGCTTCTTTAATTTCTATGCAGAGTACATATGAGAAATGCTGGACTGGAAGAAGCACAAGCTGGAATCAAGATTGCCGGGAGAAATATCAATAACCTCAGATATGCAGATGATACCACCCTTATGGCAGAAAGTGAAGAGGAACTAAAAATCCACTTGATGAAAGTGAAAGAGGAGAGTGAAAAAATTGGCTTAAAGCTCAACATTCAGAAAACGAAGATCATGGCATCTGGCCCCATCACTTCATGGGAAATAGATGGAGAAACAGTGGATACAGTGTCAGACTTTATTTTTGGGGGCTCCAAAATCACTGCAATGGTGATTGTAGCCATGAAATTAAAAGATGCTTACTCCTTGGAAGGAAAATTATGACCAACCTAGATAGCATATTGAAAAGCAGAGACATTACTTTGCCAGCAAAGGTCCGTCTAGTCAAGGCTATGGTTTTAGTGGTCATGTATGGATATGAGAGTTGGACTGTGAAGAAGGCTGAGCACCGAAGAATTGATGCTTTTGAACTGTGGTGTTGGAGAAGACTCTCGAGAGTTCCCTGGACTGCAAGGAGATCCAACCAGTCCACCCTAAAGGAGATGAGTCCTGAGTGTTCACTGGAAGGACTGATACTGAAGCTGAAACTCCAGTACTTTGGCCACCTCATGCAAAGAGTTGACTCACTGGAAAAGACTCTGATGCTGGGAGGGATTAGGGGCAGGAGGAGAAGGGGACGACAGAGGATGAGATGGCTGGATGGCATCACGGACTCAATGGACGTGAGTCTGAGTGAACTCTGGGAGCCGGGAGTTGGTGATGGACAGGAAAGCCTGGTGTGCTGTGATTCATGGGCTCGCAAAGAGTCAGACACGACTCAGCAACTGAACTGAACTATATTAGATAATCAATTTAAGGACCAACTGTACAGCACAGGGAACTCTATACAATTCTCTGTAATAACCTATATGGGAAAAGAATCTGAAAAGGAATAGATGTACCTATATGCATAACTGAATCTATCTGCTATATACTTGAAACTAACACAACATTGTAAATCAACTATAGTCCAATATAAAATTTAAAAAAATATTTAAACAAAACAAAAAAGAAGGCAGCATGTTGGACATTATTCAGGTTACCTCCAAGGATGAAATCGTTTATAATCCACTTGAGATATTTTGCTAAGAATTTGGTGCATATACAATTCTAATCCCAAATCTTATCATTACCCCCTTCTCTCTTGCATGCACCCTCTTTTGTCTTTGGCTTTTAAACATTTGGATAATATTTTCAGGTTAGCAACTGAATTCAACGGTAAAGAATTCGCCTGGCAAAGTAGGAGATACAGGATACACTGATTCAATCCCTAGATTGGAAAGATCCCCTGGAGGAGGTGATGGCAACCCATTCCAGTATTCTTGTCTGGAAATCCTATGGACAGAGAATCTGGCAGGCTACAGTCCATGCGGTCACAAAAAGTCAGACACACGTACACACATTACTGAACTCAATCAATAAGAATTTACTAAGCCCCCAAAACACACCTCAGGTAACACAGAATCCCTGGTTTATCAATCATTTGATTAAATTTTGATTCCTCACCCATTTTCAATGCCCTTGTGCTCAAAACCTTGTCTTCCTGGTTTACATGTGTAAACCGAGGCATAAGGAAAAAAACATAAACTCACTGGAAACACAGCCTAGTAGCAATTCTAAGCTTTTCCCTACAACCACCACCCATAAACCCAACCCCGAAACACACATAAAACACACCTTCCTAGTGATAGCAGAGAACCTTCAAAATTCTATAAATTACCTTCAAAATTAATTCTATAAATGTCCTATTTTCTGGCTCTCTACTTTTTTATATGCTGAATTGGTAATGGAGCTAATAAAGGTTCAAGATTGCTCTTTCTGGGGGCCAAATTTTTTTTTCTCCATGTCATGCTTTTTATTCAGAAAACAATTTTCTTTGCATTGTTTTCACAAAAGCTTTCCAACACCCCCAAATAAAAAGCAGAGAAATTGCTTTTATTTTGCACGGACATTTTCCATGCACACTGTATCTCTCAGCATATCTATTATATTAATCTAAGCCTTAATGATACAATGGGTAAAAACAGTGTACGGATGTGAATAAATAAAAAATTTAATAGATTTCCCTCTTAATGTAATAGAATTGGCATGAGGCATTGGGAACACGAGTGAGAGTAGTCACTCAAGCATTGTGTTTACACGATATTTAAATACAAGTGGCTGGGGTATAAGTACTCCTAAGTACACCTGAAAGGGATGGTGCCTTCTAATCATTGTTTCAGCAAGTGACAGTTGTTTACACAACAGCAGCACATTCGCTGCTGATTTGAATAATAAACATGCTTAAATACCAGCTGGATAATAGAAGGATAATTGAAACATAGTTTAAAGCTCTGATTTACAGGCATTGTAGCAACACTTTTATTTGCTGTACAATGCCACACTTCTGTGCGGTCGCTGGAAAAAAAAATTTAAGGCATTGTTTCAAACATAGGGATCTATTAAACTTGCTTAATACACCCGGCGTATGTACCCATAGCTCAAGCCATGCCTGGGCGTACTTGAGACAGCTATTGTACAATGTGTTTTAGCAAAACACTTGAGGCTATAATAGAACCATTCAGGAGGCGGGCAATGCAGTGTGTCCACCAGGGCCCCGAACGGTGGATGGGACCACAGGTACCAGAGGCAGAACAGGAGCTCATCACCCATGCCTCAGGATTGACCTGGATAATTGCTAAAGGTAAAATGTTACAAGATTATGCCCGTAAACTCTAGCAAATCTTTTTCAATTTTTCACATGTCCATTTCCTTCTTTCCACGCCCACTGCTACCACCTAAGGTCAGGACAATTTTACTCTTACATGATCAATACAAGAGGCCTGGTCTGGGCAGCTGTTCCTAGGGGGGCTCTGTTTCAACCAGCTCACACAACATCCCCAAGTGAATGGCCCCTTTTCAGGTAGCAATTCCAGTATCAGACCACTGCCTGCCCAGGTTGGCCTGATGAGCAGGCAGCACCCTAAGTGTTAGTTACCACTCAAGTCCTCAGATTTTGGAATCTCAAAACATGATTGTACCTATTCACGTAGAATAGGTCATACTTGGGGAAGTTACTCCTTCAGTCAAATTAACAGAAACTTAATTTGCCAACCAGAACGCTAACGTGTTCATTGATTTATCAATTTACTAGGGGAAATATATCTTAAAGGATAATTCACATTACTCATTCAAAACACTCTCCTGGAACAATTGCTTCAGAAGATCAAATTACATATCAGAAAGTCGCTTAATGAACACAAAGTAAGAGCAAAAGGAATAGAATGGATTGGCACTTTTTATTCTAGGAAAAATGTTGCCTAAAAGTAATAGCACCCAGGCACCAAGCCAGGTATCAATTATCTCTAATCTTTACAAAAATTATTATTCCCTTTTAAATATAAGGGACTGATCTAAGGCCACATGGTTGCTGAGCTATAGCTTTGAAGCCACACTATTCGCTAATTACTAGTCATCATATTGATGACCAATAATAATCGCCAGGTATTAAGATTCGATCTCTCACTCTCAGATTGGGCTGAATAAAAAGGAATAGGTGTATATTTTCTGGCTCCTTTTTCAGTGAACCACCTGCACCAGTCACCAGGGCTGTCTTATAACACTTGGATTGGTGGATGCCCCATAGATGTGGGGCATCTATGTGGGGAATGACTGACTGAATGAAAGGTTACATGAACCTTAAATAATGTTACTTAATGCTAGACATGTCTTTTCTAGAATATGCCTTGGTGCATGGTAAGTAAGTTTGGACCATTAAGAAATGGTGTTGCTTCTGCAAATATCTAATCTCATCTGGCATAAGTGGCTCACTAAAACTTTTTTCCATTACAACCATTTTTTAAAATTCTGAAGACACATTACCAGCCTCCTTCCATGTACAAAAACTATTTCCTAAGGGCACTGTTACTCACCTATTCAAAACCAGGTACAAAACCAGGAGGTCCACTTTCAGAAGAAAGAACAGCGAGGTCAAGAGGCTTTATTGCAGAGTATTCAGCAGGTCAATCATGGCTCCATCTTGCCCTCAGATCCCCTTCTAAGAGAATTCGCTCCAGTTCCTATCACAGTTGAAGCATTAACTTTCTACTCTTCTCCAAACCCCAGCTGAGTGGGAGGGCAAGGGCAATAATCCAAGGATAACAGATGCAGGGGGCAGTCAACAACTTAACACAGGCCAGACACAGAAGAGCTGGATCGGTAATCTCAAATTCTCTCTCTCCCTCCCTCCCTCCCTCTTTCTCTGAGATTAGAGAGAACCCTGGCAGTTGGTAGTGAAGCCAAAGGCAGAAACTATGCCTAAAGAGAGATGCCATGAGGTACCAGCAGGGTCATGAGATCTAGGCCAATTACAGTTACACAGAAGCAGGAATTATTGATGTGAAGCAGAGAAACTAAAAGAACCAGGAAGGAAAGCGGTCAGGTGTGTGGACTCTGGAACAACTGCTCAGGTTTGAATCCTGGCCATCCAGCTCCAAATCAGTCATACAGAAAAAGCACAGACATCCTCAGAAAGAAAACAGGCGATCTGCAGCAGAGAAACAGCACACTCAGGAAGTGCTCTGGCTGGTGACTTAGTCCCAACTCAGAAGCGTTCCTGAGTCTCCCTCTCTGCCCTTTGGCTCACGTGGCCTGCACGGGTCTCTTTCTTGAAACAGAGTCTGAAACTGAATGTGGTCCTGCTCTAGGTTGGGGAGAAGGGCCTGAGAGGAACAGAACGGGCTCTCAGAAGACACTTGGGACGGATGTAAGTGGACAATGCACAGTGACAGGCTGGAAAGGGCAGGAAGTCCCTACAGCCCCACACACCAAGACAGCGACAGGGTGAGCACGGGACTTTCCTTAGAGAATCTCAGGACCGTGAGCCCTAGGTGACTTGTGGGAGACTTGGAAGCCTTGGCCTTAACTCAGTTTCCTGGGGTTAGAAAAGAGGTAAATGGACCTCCCTCAACATTATTCATGATGCTAAATGTAGATATAAAATAAGTAATCTTCAGCATGAAAAGAAAACACATTTATATTCTTGGGAAGAGTTGTTTCATTGTATCAAAAGGCTTTCTTGCCATTCATTAAAATGATGTGAGAGGCTTTTTTTTTCAATTTCTGAACTATTGTGCATAATTATATTGAGGCTTCATAATGTGCAAAATTCCTATAAAACTAAAATGAAAATTCTTGGCCATAATCTTTTTTTTTTTTTTTGCTTGTTGGCATTTCATTTTGTTTTTGGCAAATTTTATTTTCTAATATCTCACATATTACTTTTATATATTTATCATATATGTTCACGATTGGGTATATTCTCAAAGAAACTGATTACTAATTTTGGTTGCTATTTTTGTTAGGGTATGATATGAGATTATTCTCACTCTGAAAATAAAATAATAAACTTTTACACTGTTCTTACGGTTAGAAGTAATTTTAAAGGACCAAGAATCATCCACTCTTTAATAGCTTGAAAACAGTCGACAGAAAAGACCTTGACCCCTTTAACGTCAACTTTTTCAGCTTTCCTGGTCATGAGTTTACTCAGATTCACCTTGACAGAACTTTTACAACTAGTAAGACAGAAATTTAACTAGTAGTCTTTCAAAATTTTAAAAACTTTTTCTACATATTTAGCTATACCCTATTTTGATTCCTACATTATGAGCTTTTTCTTTATTATATTTTCTAAGTTTTAATATGGGCTTCCCTGGTGGCTCAGCTGGTAGGAATCCACCTGCAATGCAGGAGACCTGGGTTTGATCCCTGGGTTGAGAAGATCCCCTGAAGAAGGGAAAGGCTACCCTGGAGTCAGTTTTAATAACTTTTTAGTCTTGTCAAAACCTTAGAATTTTAATTTATTTACTAACTACACCACTTTACGACTGTTAAAATAATTTATAAATCTCTGCTTCTACACTTAATTCTCTCAACCTGCTTTCCTTGGGACAGTTTTTTTAACTCTTTTTCTAATTTCTGAAGCTAAAATATAATTAACTTGTGTACATTAAATTTTTTAATATTGAAGGCACTTAAGACAATGAAGTTTAATTCTGTCACTGCTTTGGTTGCATCTAATAAGTTCTGACATGTAATGTTCTTGACACTATTTTCAAAAATTTTAATATTCTTTTTTTATTTTAGACACTGATAGGGAGAATTGTATTGTTTCCTTATTTTTTGGTTTGATTGGAGGCTTAATTGTTGCTTTTCATTGTCTGTTTGGGGCAAACTACCAAGTGGTTAAGTATATTAAACTTTTTTTTTAAGGTAAACTTTTGTTAGTAATGTCTAGGTTTTTACAATGCAACCAAGAAAAATGCCTATAACATTTACCTTTTGGAGCTTTTTGGAGTTAGTTAAGACTTTTGGTTGAAGGTTAGAGGTTACATGGATGCTAAAAAGAACTAATATATAACACTGCTCAGTAAATATGTATTTATTAAATCAACCTAATTCTCTATATAATTCAAATTATCTATATATTTATTGTCTGCAGACTCATTCTATCAAAGGAATGAGAGATAAACATGGAAGCTGCTTGTTGAACTATTTTTCTGTTAATTTCCTTATGTATTTCCAGCAATTTTACTCTATATATTTCAGTACATGATGCATATCTCCCTTGTGAATTTTATTCTTTACCAATACAAAGTGGTGGCAAAATGGCTCTCTGAAGAGAAAAATTTTAAACTATGATTTGTAGCTTTTGCCAACTGTGCTGTAAATGCCCCCACCATGGCTCATTTCAGGTTACTGATATAAGAATGAATCCCAACTTAACTCAGAGTGGGGCTTCCCTGGTGGCACAGAGGTTAAAGCATCTGCCTGCACTGGGGGAGACCTGTGTTCAATCCCTGGGTTGGGAAGATCCCTTGGAAAAGGAAATGGCAACCCATTCCTGTACTCTTGCCTGGAGAATTCCATGGACGGAGGAGCTTGGTGAGCTACAGTCCACGGGTCACAAAGAGTTGGACAAAACTGAGCAACTTCACTTTCATTTTCACTTTCAAACTCAGAATTGGGATAAGATGGACACAAGCAGGCTCACATAGGCCAGCACATGCCAGCTCCAACATGTCATTGAAAGTAAGCATCTTTGTTTTATGATCTTTCATTCTATTTTAGTATTAAGCATAGAGACTTTTTTTTTTTTTTGCTTTTTTGTTTGGACCTTTCTGATATATCTATGCCCATTCATTCATTTTTAGCCATCTTACATCATTTTATTTTTTACAGATATGTCTCATGTGAATTATACTTTAAGACCCATTCTGAGATTCTTTATCACAGACAGGCTTAACACATTTATAAATAGATAGAGAAATGTTTTACTGATACACTTGGTCCTACATCTTTCATTTTATGGTTTGGTTTTTTTTTTTTTTGCTTCCTTATATAGACCCTTGCTTTATATTTATTTACTTTTCTAGTTCTTATCTCCAGTATCTGCTATCTTAACACTTTTTCGAGAGCATTCTGAAGTGTGCATTTCTAATTGTCAGCTTTCAGAATGAAAAAGTATCTTTGGAGCTCCTCATATTTAAGTGGAGAAGGCAATGGCACCCCTCTCCAGTACTCTGGCCTGGAAAATCCCATGGACGGAGGAGCCTAGTAGACTGCAGTCCATGGGGTCATGAAGAGTCGGACACAACTGAGCAACTTAGCAGCAGAGGCAGCAGCATATTTAAGATCACAAATTCAGGACCCAAGAAGGGAGTTGTGAGTTCTTAAAATGCTAAAAGAGAGAGTAATCATAACAGATGTCTTGATATTCAATTATATTCTCTAAGGTTTTAATCCTAGATTATTATAATGATTTCATATTATGTTTATATTTTATATCCTTTAAGAATAACAATTTTCACTCATTTTATAATCACATATAAAAAAGTAATTTATGCCTATCTAGAACTTAAATAATTTCAGAGCTGACTCAGCCTTTTATAATAGGATGATAACAGAGCGTGAAGATGAAGGACTCGGGCAGCAAAATTCCTGAGTCCAAATATTGGTCATATAACTCTGGGTAAAGTCTTATTTAACTTCTCTGTCCCTCAGCTCCTCATCTGTAAAAATGGGCATATTAATAGTACATACTTCATAATGTGATGTAAAATGTGTATCAATGTGAATAAAGGTCTTACAGCAGAGCACCATGTGTATTTCTTTATTATTACATCATCATCACCATCATCATATTTTAATGTTGCTCTAAGAACTCTCTCAAAACACTTTGAATAATTTTTCAAGATGGATATACATGGTATATTTCTTAAACCTAGTAAAACCAAGGCTGTCTTTCTGTTACCTTCAGATATTAAAGACAATATGTCTAGGCTTTAAATTCTTCATCTCATCCTCTGTCGTCCCCTTGTCCTCCTGCCCCCAATCCCTCCCAGCATCAGCTCACACCTATTCTCCCTCAAAATCCCAGAGATGACTATTCATTATTTTCTGAAATTTAATGTAGCTAAAGAGTCTAAAGCCAAATTTATTTTTGCTTTTATGTAGATAATCTATGTGAACTTCTGTATGATTTTTTTCCATCATCATTATAGCAAAATTTTTGTCAGAATGTCTAGGTATAGTTATCTTTTCATTAGCTTTATCAGGAATAGTCTTTAAAATCTACTTATAAGTCTTTTCCTCAGTTCAAAAAAATTTGACTTTCATAGCATATTTATATATTTTGGATTTGCACCTTTTCATTTACTCCATCCCTAACCCTGATGTTGGGAAAGATTGAAGGCAGGAGGAGAAGGGGATGACAGAAGATAAGATGGTTCGATGGCATCACCAACTCGATGGACATGAGTTTGGGTGAACTTCGGGAGTTGGTGATGAACAGGGAGGCCTGGCGTGCTGCGATTCATGGGGTCGCAAAGAGTCAGACACGACTGAGCAACTGAACTGAACTGAACTGAACTGAACTATGTCAGAGGCACCAATTATTCATGCGCTGGCCCTCTAATCTGCCCTTCACTT